>JAJJWW010011901.1:0-51136 GCA_023531295.1 Papaver armeniacum
CGAAGTTGGATGGGCCGAGATATTCTGACTTGATTTCTTCTGCAGATTGATTAATTAGGGTTTGAAGCCGCGTGGCCAAACCCTATTTTTGGCCTAATCGATTAAGCTTGAGCCTTGGATTGTTGGTAGGTGTGGTCTGAGAGAGAAGTGCCGGTGAAACATCTTGACATCTATTAGGACGCATAAAATCGATCTGGCCATTCAATTTGGCTGAAAAGGGCGGTTGTGATCGGTTGCTGACGGTGGTCATTATAGAAAGCATATTTAGGAGTTTCCAAGCAGTGCAGTCACCCTAGTTTAGTAAATAATTTGATGCACTCTTGGCTTTATGGTGGGCAGGTCGATCGGCCGGGATGGAGCTTAGTACAGCGGTGAAGACGCTTGGCACCTCTTTGATCATTCGAAGGAATATCTAGACATCCAACTAGGCTAGCTAGAGTTGAAGGCAGGATGTGGTAAGAAATTTGAGGCCAGTCATTAGTCGAGTCTTGGCTCCTTTGAGCTTTCTCCAACAATAGCGATCACCACGGTTCTCGCCTGACGATGGGGTGTTGCGGGTGAATTAAAGGGATTCCTATCGGCGAGGATGCCTAAAGTGAGCCCTCCAGGTGGAGCAGTATGGAGAGTTTCCTAGTTACTGTCGGGAAGAGGCTAAGCTTTGTTGAGTTGTCGACGACCAAATCATGTGCGTTTGTGATTGCTCCTGCAAAATTGTCATGGGAATTCGAGGTTTTCCTTAAAATTTAAGCACGTCGATTGTGCTTCAACTTTTTGGTTAAAAAGTGCGTTGACACGAAAAATCTCTTTGCTCGCCAGTGGTCGGTGACTTTGTTATGAGTGTTTTCATGCGAGATCTCAATGCGACACTTGAGAAAGATTAGGCGTGTTACTCCAGTTGAGTGAACATTGATCGTCATGTCATGCAGTATTGAGAGTTGAGCTTGGGAACATAGCATAGGAAAATACTGAGGCGGCAAATGCATTAGTGAATAATGGTGGTGGAAAATAAAATTCATAGAGCATCTTGGGATTGTTGCTTTATGCGCCCATTAAAGTGAATTTATATATATATGCAAATATATACTTAATTTCTCAAACACATTTGTGGCCGAAGAGGTTTATGCACTCATTACTTTCAAATGGCTTTTGTTCCTTTGCGGGATGACAACGCATTAAATACGGGGTTTCACGATTTTAGCCACTGAACTAAAACCCACTGCATCAACGTTAATGGACAATGCGGGCGGGAGATTAAATACTCATTAGGCAGCTAAACTGGTGAACAATTCCTCAGGAGCTTGAGTTTCAATACAATATGAGAAGGAGTGGCATAGGCACTCATCGGTTTTGATATATCCTTCAAATTCCTTGCGGAATATAGGCGTATCAAAGGTCTCTCCGCCCGATGCTTAGGAGTCGGTAGGTGTACTTTACTGATTTTCCCACCTTAGCTAAAGCCACCATCAACTTACCTTTGTTGCTGCAATATTATTTTAGTTTTCTTTCCCGCGAGCTTAGTTTTCAATCTCTTACATTTTGATTTAAATCTCTGACCCGATAAATGATGTCAGCTACTTATTATAGATCATCTTAATCAAATAATTAAATGAACTTATTATAATCTCTTCATTTCCCGAGGCTTAGTTTTTCCAGTCTCTTTTATTTTTGTTATTGTTACTACTAACGTGTAGTCTCTTCTTAATGTTGCTTTGTTATTATTACGCTAAAGGCAAGCTGTGATGTTAGTGTAAGTTTTAATTTTATAGATACGTTAATTAGGATCGTTGAACTTCATGATAATCACCATGATAATATACTATATAGAAGTTTATGAGAAATGCCTTATAGCGTTAATCCTTGATACGTGATCGATCAACACTGGAGCGGCGATAATACCTTGTGGAGATCATGGTTTCTCTCTCTTGACCTTAGCAGTAATGAGTAATTCATTGGATACAATAGTGATGGTTATTGTTTCCCTTTCATAGGTGAGAGAGGACCAAGTTCTAGGATTTTATATTAGACATTAGATCTCGATAGTCCATCGAGGAAAGAGTTAATAGAATTAATCCCTAGAATGGTAACGAAATATTTAGTAATATTCTTAATTAACAAAGTTATTACATGGGCCTGAGGATATTTCTATATGTATAGAAATATTCTTACATTCTCCAACTGGTCCATGTGATAATTTATTTACTTGATTAATTATAGAAAACATAAGCGCGTATAATTACTAAACAAATTTAATGGTTAAGCGTAATACCTTAACTAAGCAAATCACGTATGCGAGTCATGGCGGTGGCACATTGTCACATTATCAACATGTTCCTTCCATGTACCACAACACAAGCGACTTACTTATTCAGGCCTTAAATGGGGATATCCATAATGGTCGAGTTATGTCTTCAAGAAAGACAATTTACGTTAACATTCATCCATTCACATAAGTGTATACTAAATATGGATACTGAAATAAATTGAAGTACATTATTAAGAGCTCAATTAGTTTTCAAAAATAAGCACATAAATTAGTTGAATTCAATAATCAATTACTCCCACGGACCTAAGATTTTAATCTTTTCTTAAGAGGTCTTAAAGGTAATTGTTCATTAAGTGCATCTCAAGATGCAATTGTGCTTAAGCGGTAAATGAACAACTATTGTTTTGAGATTTCCTAATTCACGCATATATACTCAAGGTTCATGTGTTTTGTTCCTTTTGTATCATATCGTTGCTTTAATCTTTCGAAACTAAGACGATAAATTTCGGCAATGATAGAGACAAACCTTAAGTCTCTAAGTATCAGCGGTCATAAATATTCAAACTCAATTGTGGGACTAGTATTAATGGATTCTTCCTTTATAGAATCCATACATCACTAAAAATTGAAGTCTGAAAACCCAATCAACTCTTGTTAGGTTTCTGTTAACTAATTATAAGACATAAGTTAAAATAGTATCTCAAAATTCTTGATAACTTTCATAATTTGTTCTTCGATTCTTTAGGCAATATAGTTAACATATTAACAACTTGTTATAAGTTTCATATCGGAATTAAGACGTAATGAAGATTAAATTTATATCTTCATCAGACATGAAATAAAATCAGCTTAAATATGTTTATTATCTCAAAATTCTTGAATATTCGATATATGCTTTATATGAGGAGCTTTAGTAATCCATATGATATTACTATCACATGGTAAGCTTCATTGATATCCTTTATTTCAAAAATATAGAGATATGCATAAAGTCAAGATCACTACTCGTAGGTAGTATGTCTTAACATATAAAGACCAAGGTATGAATTTCTCAACTGATCTTGAGGTATGTGCATAAATCTGTAATAATTTCATCAAAACTTGAAACATTTATAGTTTTGTTGAATTTCATATACCATTATGGGAGGTGACTTAAATTTCATACTTTGATTTCTAAGATTTGTAGACTAAAATTTATCATTAATAAAGGCTATTTTACATTTAATTAAGTGCAACTCTTGGATCATCTTGAGCTACTAATAATACTATGATAATTACGAATAAGTCTTTCTTTGACACGAGAGAAAAACTTATTTATAATCAATGCATCGTTTAGAGTAAAATCTTTGGCAATAAGTCTTGCTTTATCTCAGTTTAAAATTGCTATTACTAGATGCGTATTAGTGAGAAAGACCACTTTCATACAAGTGATTTGTGTCTTTCGAGCAATTAAACAATATCAGAGACTTGACTTTCAACCAATGATTTTACTCACATAGCATCAATCCATTAATCAAAATTATTACATAATATTTGTGAACCAAAGCAGAGTCTTTGCCGTTCCATATCAAAATGTAATAAATTCTTGTAAGAAAATCAATGAAACAACATGAATAACTTTCTTTCAATCTCTATTGAGACCTTCCAGATATTGGTTCATGTTGTTATCAAAAAATTTCTTTATTGGCAGTAGTTATATTATGGAGTATTGGATCAGTAATTTGTGGTCTTTCATTATCTAACATTATGATAATGAGAAGATTCACAATATCTGTAGAAATCTTAAATAAAGGGATCATTATCATGATTTCTTGAACAAATATATCCACGTACTCCCACTGATTATGCCATCATTAGCGAATTTATATTTTCGGTTTCAATAAGTCCCATACTACGGTTAGAACATTAATGAATACCATTTGGATTATTTAGGAAAACCAATGAACCGATAATAGTTTTCAAATCCAATTTTCATTCTTGGGAATGTAAGCCCTCACCTCCAGTTGAACAACCATAACTTAAATGTGATTTAAACTAGGTTTCCAGCCTTTCTAGTCCAAAAGTGTGTCTTTGAAGCTGCTTTCTAGAAATCTATTTAAATTACAGGTTCACGAAAAGAACAAACATCCACAAATGTATAGCCATTATGCATGGCTCATCATGCTTCTAACCATTTTCATAAAAGTATGAGTTAGCCTTTTGTTATACACTATTATGCCAAGGATAAGTTGGCCTTGTGTATTGAGCAACAATTCCAAACTTTTGAAGATATTATGCAAAGATTTAGGATATTATCTGTTTTGTCATACCTTTCACAATATTCACCACCTTTGTAGGACTTTATGATTTTTCACTTTATCTATGATTGCCTCTCAATTTCAATAATAGAATGTTCGATAAAACATCCATGGATTGAGATTCATAATCAGTCGATAGATTTATCGATAGTGAAAAATCATCGGGTGATAAACAATTTTATCTTCCAAAAGCTGGACCATTAAAGTCTACAGAATAATCATAATATACAATTAATAAGAACAAAAGCTGAAATTTATAATAGAGATAAATGATAATTAGAAACACAATAGTTACATACCTTTAATAAGATTCTCCTGTGGGTAAAACCTTATCAAGGAACAATGTAAGACATGAAAAATATACTGTGGATATTTTACATTCTCATAATTCAACATTATATGTACATCCAAATACTACAACTAGAATCACCCATGGGCAACTCACGTCTAAAATGTATTAACAAACTCCAATAATTCTAAATATGTTCAACCTAATATAATGTGAGTTGTAGTCACACTGCAGGTGGCTATTATTTCACATGTATATGAAACATTTAGATAACTTTAATGCTTGTTTAACGTGTGAAGATAAAACTACTTGTGAGCGACATTGTTCTAATAGTTAAATCAAACTAAGATGGACTCAAAATATACAACACTTACTAGATAAGAGCATAGCATCATCTGTGGTGATAACTAAACTATCGACAAACATGTACAATTGCAAATATCACTAACATTTCTTGTGATATTGCACGGTCCACTCAATGATATGGACATACTTGATGCGATCATAAATTTGGTAAACATAAACAATAATGAGTAACCCTAAAACATCAATCACGAGACATTTATTCAAAACGCATGCCATACATAAATTGTGAAAAAATATCAACACCTATATAGAAAATATCAAACATAATGAATTTTTCTTAAGCAAATCGAGCATGAAGCAAGTCATAAATATAATTCAATAATGAAATTTCGATTGAAGAAAAATTCTTTGATGCATCGCTCATTTAAATATGATATAAACTTAAAGATCATGATAAATACTCGGATATATGATGAATTAATATGAAAGGTGTTAAATAGTCAATAGAATATCATTTTCGCAAATATGGAGAAATTTATCAAAAAATAAAACCTCAATTTCATAGAGGATGCAATAAGTTTTGGACAACATAATAAAAATATTCATGAAAATATGAAAAATTCAGTAATAGGTTACTCAACTCGATAATGAGCTTAATTTATGTAAATTTTCTTTTATGCACTTTTAAGAAATAACGTAAAATCATGTGCCAATTATTTAATTACCATAATGTATGATCAGATATTGTACACTTCAATGTTATCTTAAACATGTGAACTCAAATTACCGTGGGTAATATGTTGTTCTAATACATTTAAGAAAAACAATATTATAAGCACTTGACATGATAATGATTATAGTTGGAAAAATTATTTGACATCATTGTGGTGATAGCTAAACAACTCAAATAATGCCATAATAACTACTAAACCTTGCCTTTACGGCAGGCGTATTCGTGCTTACTGACTAAAATTATTATTACTGCTAAGATAAAACACTCTAGTATCATCTGTGGTGATAACTAAAGAATTATGACCTAAGATTCTTAAGCAAGAATAATTTTATACGTACAATTGAAATTATCATCAACATTGGGAGAAAAGTGAAACATAATGACACAAGACACCCTCGAGATTCAAATCAACTCATATCCATAATGTATGATCAACAATCATATCGATTCAATGTTTTCTTAAATAGATGAACTCCAATTTCATGATGGGTAAATTTTGTTCTAATATATTTAGGAAAATCAATATTACAAGCATTTGAGAAAAAAATTGTGATCATGGCCAAAAGTGATTTGACATCAACTGTGGTGATGGCCAATCAATAAAATAATGCCATTATCACATGATGTCCATAAGTCGCAAAACCTACACTTTACGGTTTGCAAATTCATGCTTATAATAACATTATGATTATATTGAGATATAACACTCTAGCATCATACGTGGTGATAACTAAAGAGTCCCATAACAATTTCAAATATAATCTCATAAAATTAAAAAGAAAAACAATAATCTAAGGGAAACTATACCCTAACGCACAAGCTACACGAGCCATGTCATAAGTGTACACACAAATTTAATAGTGTCAAACAATGGTTTTGATCATAAAATCGTTGTAATGAGAAAGCGGATTTGATTGTGCATTAATGTTTTTTCGATAAAGCGGAGCGTAATAAGTTGGTTTATAATTCTTGAGGTTAAAACCACTCCATAATTTCTTAACTCGTTATAGAAATTGGATTTAATGATGGATCTGTTTTATTTGTTTATTCTTGGTATAAATGAGTTAAAACATATCAGAAACAAATCAAGACAAAACCTTGTTACGTCATGATCATTGACTTAGTCAAAGTCAACAGAAAAAGGCACCTGTTAATGGTTCAACATTTTACTTTGCAAACTTAATCGGTGGAAGAATACTTTTTTTTTAAAATCCAACTTTACATAAATTTCATTAGTAGTTAAATATAGCCTATTAATATTATCCCATTACCGCATTAGCTATACATGTAACCACAAGTCCACAGGCCCATAAGGAAAAACCCTTCCCGTCTTAATTCTTTCTTCTTCAAATTGAGAGGAAAAATGAAACCAAAATAAATGTTGCTACGGCTAACCTAGATATATTTTACATGGTGAGAATTATGTGCATTCTTATTACACAATGAGTCCATTCGTAGGAATCAAGCTTCTCATAATGAGAGACTCCAATGAGTCCATACGTTACACTGACTCATTAATTGTGAGCATTAAATTCACCGGGCAAAAAGTTATCATACCCAATATGCCATGTTCTTCCGAAACTTACAGGAGGATTACATTACAACCCTAACTTTTGAAATATTCAATGAAAACATCGTGAGTGCAGTTTTTGTCGCATATATGATGCATCATACTGTACAAACGAGCACTCAGTCCCTATAAAGTTGTTATTAGAGGTTACCAAATTTTATATGATTGAGAGGCGGTGGATGTACCCTGGTAACAATGATAGAAAATTTTCTCAAGTTTTTGAACAAAGTTGAGCAGAGAATAGGTGGTTTCCAAGTTGCTAACAATGGTTTGTAATTTCACACTTACAGTTTGTTGGTGACATTATCATTCTTCTGAATGTCTCTACAACTGAAGTTAAGAAGACTTCATATTGTATTGATGGTCTTTGAAGTTCTTACTAGTCTTAGATACAAAACCAATAAGAAATATATATATATATATATTGTCTTTAATCTTCAATAGTCTTTTGTGCCTGCACAATAACAAACTTGATTCCTGGCTTATGATCGATCACGCACATAACGTAGATTGTTAACAATGGATGATCACAAGTCAATGTTATACTATTGATCTGGTTCGTAACCTTATGTCAGAAGAGAAGGCTTTTAAGAATAATCAAACTAGGTGCAAATCAAGAGATAATTAGTCAATCAAATCAATAATTGAAAACTAAAGTAACAATACGATTATAGTTTCCCACCAACGGTACTAGTAGACGCTTCTTGATCCCAAAGAAGTTTTTTGAAACTAGCGGACGTAAGAGATTTCGCCTAATTAGCTTACTCTCCTCTCCAAGATGGTAATACAAGAATAATATTAGTCGGATACACAAGAAACAACAAAGATGAAGTTTTCCTAGCTCTTGTAAGAAGAGCAAACTTCACTATTTATAGACCAAGGTAGTTTGGACACCAAGGAATTTCCATAACCGACGATATTCAAAAGATATGAAATAAAGCACATAAATTCGATTTTATAAATTCCAACCAATATCCAACTGTATAACCGAAATCTCAATGGAAAACTCAATATTAGCTAGCAGTAAACTAATATATATATCCAAAGATATGTTTTGGTTGCTGGTAAAACAAAACATATTAACTTCGAGAATCTCAAAAAGATTCTCTACCATTTCTGTTTGGGATCTCACCTTAAGTATCAAGGAATATCTTTTGAACATTTAAGAAATAAGATTTCAGCATATGTTCAAATTACTCACTATGTCGACATCTTGATCTATCATATTTTGCAAACCCAAATTCCAAATCACATAAACCTTAAAGTGTACATGACATATAGAAATCGGTTTTGCCTATTGGGACCGGTTCTACCATGATACCTAAATCAAGTTAGGATCGGTTATACCTGACTCCCAATATAGGTAAGGATCGATTCTACCTTGACTCTCAACATAAGGTAGGACCGGTTCTACCTTGATTTCCTATATAGGTTAGGATTGGTCCATACCAAAGATCTTCAATAAAAACCGAGACCATAATCTTTTTCATTTCCTTTCGACTATGAAACAGGTTCATACGTCTACTTCATTAAATTTATGTAATTAAACACAGTTTTCTAGTAACATGTTACAAAGATTATGTCGATGTTGTAATTAAGAAGTTCAAAAGATAAGCATTATACTTCGTATATCAATATACCAATATCACTATTGATATATTATTCCTTGACACTTTGATCACAATATGATGATCAATTTTATTATACTAGAGTTTCACATATATAACTTCACATATTATGTTTTCAATCATAAACGACTTGAAAGCAAACGATATAGAAATGGCAACAAGTCAATTCATGTATTACTAACCTCAAGTGGAAGTATGATGTTATCTTCGTTGTCGATACGTCTTCAGGTTAATACTTGTATTTCTCAACATTCCTAGGATTCCTAGTCTAACCTAACGAAGTTGACTCTAGTAATCTAATCAAGCGACTTATGAGTTTTTGTACTATAATATGACAACCAACCTTGACATACCAACGATTGGTGGGTTCAACCGAGCAGTGGTCTAACATGATCAAAAGCTTTATAGAAAGTTTTCCATCTTACTTTCTTTCTCGTTTGCACTTACCTTCTTCCACTGAAAAAATATTAAACATAAAAATGAGGAGATTTATTTGAGGAGAGATTGTTGATCAAAAGAAAATGAGTTTGATTTCTTGGAGAAGGTGTGTGCCTAAGAAGAAATGCGGATTAGGCATCACAAGTATAAAACTTGTTAACAAGTCCTTAATGTCTAAATGTCATTCGAATTATGCAAATGAGAAGAATGTTTGGTACAGATAAATTATTTGTGAGAGACTAGTTTAAATTTTCTAGTCCATGCTCATTTTAAGAAAAAGTCTTATGGTGGAATCCAAGTTATTCCAAGCTTGAAAAAGTGTGGAATTTCAAGTCTAATAGATTCCAAGTATGGATCACCTATATTTCTTTCGAATGCATGTTCCAAGATTTCATGAAAGAGAAATCAAATTCCAAGAGACAGAGGGAATCCGATTGCGACTCAGCACATATCGAAATTGAGTTGTATTTATCAAGAAACATAGATACAATTTTTTCCCTTTCTCAAAATGCTAATGTAAACAACATTTGGAGCAGTTCCAATTGGCGCATAAATTGTACGCGTTTGTCCTTTTTAATGTCACACTCCCTTTATACCACTACAAAATAAATTTTTGTATTTGACACCATGTTTACACTCTCAATCCTATGTTTGTGTTTGTTTAAAAATTGAAATCAATTATTAATTTATTTAAATTCGTCAAAATAATCCATAAATATCAACTCAAAAGCTTTCAAAAAGTAATTCGTAGACTAACGATGCTTTCAAAACACATAAGAAGATTTTGATTGTAGTGAAGAAAAACATTTTCCAATGATGCTTTACTAGGGACATTCTCAATGAATACACGATTTCGTTAATATTATTTCACTGTGAGAGTATTGTATGTTATTTTATAGCGTTCTCGTTTGTTTGTTGTTTTTTTTGGGTCTTTGGCCATACTTTTGCAAATACTTTTTTGTTTCAATATATATCATTTTCTTTCATAAAAACAAAAAAAAAATGAACAACATAAAGAAATATCAATTTCGGAGTTGTTGTGCGCAACGAGGCAAATAATGAGTTATGTGTGGTGGATTTTGGGTGACGAAATATTTTAGATAAAGAGTCAACTCTTAGGTATGCAAGCCATTTTTTAGGTTCAATTTACTAAAATTTTGGAATGTGTCTACTGAAAGCCGAACCCAGTTAGTCTATTAGTTGAGGCAAATGCTTAATTTTAATACTTTCATAATGCGGACTGATACTACTAGTTAAGCATGTAGCGGCGTTTTCATTGGCATGGAAGCAATATAAACAGTATTTCTTATAAACACAAGACAAACATTTTTGAAATAGAAATCATAATCAAGGGCATAATTGTGACGCCCCAACCTAAACACCTACTTAGCTAATGGATTACGACCTAATAGAAGCATCAAATCTAGATTACCCATTTTAAGAATCATAATTACATAAACTAATCCTGATACAAACCCAAACACTCTGATATTATATAAATGAAAATCTCTCGAGTGATATAAATATAATAATGTGTTGATTAAAATAAATTAACGAAGGATACACATAATACGAGATACACGATATCACTAACATTTAATAAAACTCTAAGCTTTGAGTACTGATATCTTCGGGCGCACCTTTTTTTCTGAATACTGAAACTGAAGTGGGAACGAGTGAGCACATCATCCCAAAGGGGTGCCCAATGAAAACAAATAACGTTCAAGTAATCACTAATATTCTTCTCAGTTCTAAAGAATGGTAATAAAACATGTCATCGTGCATAATATGCATAAGAATGATTTCCCCAAATACCTCGATATAATATTTCCTCATCTGGGTCTTAACGACATAAATTAGGTTATAAAATAAAAAGTAATACTAGTACGCTTTACGCGTTAGATAGCTATATTGCACTTCCCATGCTATATAATATTTACACTTCCCGTGCTGAATAAGACTTAGCAAGGAGCTGTGGGGAGACCACAGTCACTCCTCGCGGGGATTTCACTCAAACACACATCAAATTATATTCACTCAGCAAACAACAAGCATCGTAATATATATCATTCATAAAAGAATGTTATTCTAGTTCCACTTCCTCAGATATTGTGTCCATAGTGGCAATATCCGTGAAAGACCACCACCGGATGAATCCGCAAAAGTGAAGCAATAATAACTAAAATATGTCACTCAGACCTCGCCAAACTCATTGGAGAAAGCGAAAGAAGAATAACTCCAGACTCTAACAATAGCCCATCCACACGGAGTTCCCATACAAACCATGATTCAAGAATCTACCATCATAAGTCCCGAAGGTTATGCAATCAAGCATAATATGCAAACGAATGGATTCTCACAAGAAATTGTAAAAAGTAATATTCCCCTATATAACGATATTGCCTCATCTGGGCTATAATAAGCATAAAAATAGATATAACATTTGGAGAATCCACACAATGCATATTACACAACATACTCAATCATTTACACACAAATATGCCATAAGAAGTAATGACTCATCATGCTCGCATATGAAAAGGAACTTAATGACTACAAGAAGGTGTTGATGGTGGCTTTTAGCCTAGGTTAAAATCGTAAAACCGCACATCTGGCATGACGTCATTATGACCATTAGAACATTTATCGAATCGATCAGCATGCTTACGTAAGAATTACTAGGGTACCTTTTTTCTTTCTATGTATCATGTTCTACGGCAGAACCCCTAACATTGATTGACATCACATGCTACCGCGTGAGGCAAAACCCTCATGCTTCTGCGCCTAAGGCATGCCAACCACATCTACCGCGCCAAGGCATGCCAACCATGCCAATGGAAAACCGTGCAAACCGTGCCAGCCACATCTCCGCGCCAAGGCATGCCAACCATGACAGCCGCACTATTGCGCCAATAGCAAACCATGCCAAGCCAAACCGCGCCTTGGCCCTAGCCATGTTATCTGCACCATGTGCCAAACGGCATGCTAAACCATTGACCCCACCTCGCCAAGCCAAACGCACCTTGCCTTGTCCCTAGCCATGCTAGCCGCACCATGTGCCAAACGGCATGCCAAACCATTGGCCCCACCTCGCCAAGCCAAACGCACCTTGCCTTGGCCCTAGCCATGCTAGCCGCACCATCTGCCAACGGCATGCCAAACCCGCGGCACCATTATACCATGCCGGCCTTCCCTATGCGGCTACTAAAACGAAGGCGTGCGATAATCAACGATCGCCCTTAAATCTCAGGAGCAAATCCTAGCCGTCCAAGGTTACCAGATAACGCAATGTAACCTTTGGCCCGAAACCCTAGTTTGGCCACACCAAACCGCGCCAAGGCATGCCATGCCAATGGCATGCCAACCTAGCCGCGCCACCATGCTGACCTTCCCTATGCGGCTACTAAAATGAAGGCGTGCGACAATCAACGGTCGCCCTTCAATCTCAGGATCAAATCCTAGCCGTCCAAGGTTACCAGACAACGCAAGGTAACCTTTGGCCCGAAATCCTAGTTTGGCCACGCCAAACCGCGCCACCATGCTGGCCTTCCCTATGCAGCTACTAAAACGAAGGCGTGCGACAATCAACGGTCGCCCTTAAATCTCAGGAGCAAATCCTAGACGTCCAAGGTTACCAGAAAACGCAAGGTAAACTTTGGCCACGCCAAACCGCGCCAAGGCATGCCATGCCAACCTAGCCTCGCTACCATGCTGGCCTTCCCTATGCGGGTACTAAAACGAAGGCGTGCAAAAATCAACGGTCGCCCTTCAATCCCAGGATCAAATCCTAGCCGTCCAAGGTTACCAGACAACGCATGATAACCTTTGGCCCGAAACCCTAGTTTGGCCACGCCAAGGCATGCCAACCTAGCCGTGCCACCATGCTGGCCTTCCCAATGCGGCTACTTTAACGAAGGCGTGCGACAATCAACGGTCGCCCTTCAATCCCAAGATCAAATCCTAGCCGACCAAGGTTACCAGACAACACATGGTAACCTTTGGCCCGAAACCCTAGTTTGGCCAGGCCAGACCGCGCCAAGGCATGCCAACCTAGCCGCGCCACCATGCTGGCCTTCCCTATGCGGCTACTAAAACGAAGGCGTGCGACAATCAACGGTCGCCCTTCAATACCCGGATCAAATCCTAGCCGTCCAAGGTTACCAGACAACGCATGGTAACCTTTGACCCAAAACCCTAGTTTGGCCGCGCCACCATGCTGGCCTTCCCTACACAGCTATCAAAAATGGAAGCGTGCAACGATCAACGGCTACCTTTCCTCTTAAGATGAAAAATCTCGACCGTCGAAGGTCACCAAGCTAGCAAGTCTCCCAAGCTCGACCTGTGATCGATTATTGAATAGTGGTAAGAAGGTTGTCGTTCACTCGGACTTGATGAGATTGATTTTTAAGACTGAATTAAAGATAATAATAAAACTAGAAAAAATATACAAAATATGAGTAACAAGATGGAGGGGCACTTGGACTTAGGATTTCATCAAACAACAATTTTATGCGGTTCAAATATCAATTCTGAACATTAATAGCTCATAAAAATTCATTGACTCTAATTCATTGCCTAAAGTAGATTTCGAAAATAATGGATGTAAATCTAAAGCATGGGATATCAAAATATTTAAGCAAGCATAACCCATCAATTGAAATGACAACCATTCAACGAAAATCATAAATCAATTAAATAACAGTGCAAATATTCATAATAAAATTAATATAATTACCGCATTCATGAGATTTGGTTTCCTCCGTCGTCCCAGATATGGGGTTTAGCTCCTCATGATAATACCAGAGACGATAATATGATTAAATAATTTTATTTTATTAATCACCATTGGAGTTCTCACAATAAACCGTACAATCCTTTTCTAAAATAATAATAATCAGAAGCTTGTGAGAAAATAGAATTGAAAATATTAAACTCCAAATGAAAGAATGCTCTTGGATCCGGACTACCGGCCTCTCCAAATGTGCTCTCTTGCTCACTATTTATACACACAAACCCATTACTCAAATATATTCTTTCATAACTCCAAAATCTTCTTCTTTTTAATTAAAAATATCTTCAAGAATTTTTCTTCTTCTTTATATTCTCTAAATTTCTTTATTAAACCCAAATCTTATTTAATTCGCAGAATCAAATCCAAGAGAAAATCCTCTAAGATATCTTTCATGTTTAATAGAAGATAACTTCCCTTTGTTTCAAAACTCCGGTAATTAATACTCATAGATTTCTTGTTAATACTCTTGTCTTAAAAATTGTAAATCCTTTACTGTTGAAACCCAAATTTCTCGCCAATATATTGTTTGAAAATGAAGAAGAAGGTGGTGCCCCTATCCAAAGTGCAGGTGCCTTTATTAATTTTCTCAGAGAGGTGCAAACATCACTATTCGAGCAACTTTTTCCACAAGAGATTATTTCTCCAAACGCACCTATAAATACACAAAATACCATAGTAAGTACAAATCGAGCACTAATAATACAGAAAATTGAGGACAACTTAGACACAAAAATGTGTCTATCAACTTGCCAGGCAACAACCATGCTGCATGTTTTCCACGAAAACATTCGAGACATCAATACATATCACAAACTGGGGGATCCACTTTGGGTATTGGTTTGGAGGTTTATAGCGTGCGGCGTACACTACGCCCGTCATAAGGAAGTGTAATAAGGATGAGGCGGTTAGTAAATACAAGGAGTAATGGTGAAACGCTCTTTTTTATGGAACATCAATTCCATGCGTTAACGGTTACCACCTCCTCCAATTTACTCACCCATTTTTCCATTCCTTAATGAGACCAGAGTACGTTTCACTTTGACTTGTATAAATAGGTCTTACCTATTTCGGCCGAACGACAAGTTCAGGTCAGGAGCATACAACACTCAAAAAACATTTGCTAGCTTTCCATCTGTTAGCTTCCCGCTTTCTGATACAAGTCGTAAAACAACTACTCTTCCAGAATCAACTATTCTGGTCTCAACACTTTCTTCGCTTCCCTCCCCAAAACCAACCCTTCTCTTTCACTTTGTGACCGAAGCAAGTCTAGAACGACCATTTCTTGATTTAGGACGGATTTGTATAGATTGATCTCTCGAATCTAAAGTACTCCCTTGTAGTACATTGTTTAGGGTTTAAATTCGTTTCTCACCCACACACCCGAAATTACCAAAATCAGCAGAAACCGTTTTCACCCTCAAACAATTGGCGACCACAGTGGGAGGTTGATCTTTCGGTCATGATTTCAATTTCAATCCTTGATCTCGTACCTCGAATCGGACGTCAAGACAGTAGAATCAAACAATCCGCTCAGGAAACGACGAATCGGTTACCGGGCGGCTCAATTACCAGTCGTTACACGGCAAAGGACGACTGGGGACTTCCGAGGGGTTTAGAAGCGAACGATCCGCCCAGGGATCGGCAACACTACAAGGAATGACTGGGGACTTTCCACAGTCATGGCAGTGTTTCCCACAAAACTCGATCTAACGCCCGGGAGATTCCTTTTTCAACAGGAAGAGATGAAAAACCGAGTAAGTCTTACCTAGAAAAAATACATGGTTTGCTATTTCAAGTTTTCACGAGAATGATAAAACCGATAAGTCATGTTATGTTTCATCCCATGTCATCTACCAACACGCGGTTCCATGGTTTGCTTGGAACGTTTGCGCCACTTGCAATCATAACCAAAACAATGCATTCCAAAAGAATAATCCAAAACCTCATAGATAACAGTTATCTATCATTTCAAATCAAACCATAAACCAGGCGCTTTGTTTGCCTTTCAAAAAAAAAAACAGTCACCTACCCGTACGTGCCTACTTTGCATAATAATGATTACCCGTCACTATTCATGAGGTAGCCGAAGTTACTACGGTGATATTCGAAGAGGAATTGTTTATGATAAAGTATTTCTACAAGTTTATGAAAGGCATACCTATGGCTAGGGTTTACACTAGTTCAGAAGAAAAATATTTCTACAGATTTATGGAAGGCATACCTATGGCTAGGGTTTGCACCAACACAAGAAAACAAGAGAAAAAATTGAAAGAGAAACGCTGGAGTACATAGCTGGAATATGCTTGCCCACTTTATTGCTACCACACTACCACTAACACCAGTACGTGATAACAAAGATACGAGATAAAAAGGGGAGCCAACCCCTTTCATAAGCATAACACTTTTTGGAATTCGAATAAGGAAAGGATTTCCTGTTTGAGCTACCTATGGAAAGAAACAACTGGGCCCGCAAGAACAACTCTCACGGTGCCCAATAGTCCGCGCCACACCAAGCCAGCGTCGTGCCAAGCCAACAATCCGCGCCACGCCAAGCCAACGACGTGCCAAGCCAGCGCCGTGCCAAGCCAACAGTCCGCAACATGCCCAGCCAACAGTCCGCGCCATACCAAATCCAAGCCGGCGCCATTCCAGCCGGGCGCCCATTCCAAGACGATCCAGCGCTAACAGCTTGCATCTTTCCAGCACCAGCAGCTTGCATCCTTTCCAACTCTAACAGCTTGCACCCTTCCAGCGCCATATTCTCCGCTCCATAACCATCCTAAGCAGCGTCATCCTTACCCTTCGAAACAGCGCCATGGCTCCAACACTTCGTGATCAAAACCACTCATCGCTGCACGATACACCTACGATCACCAGAACCAGAACATCTTCCGCCACCCCAACGTTTCTTCAAGTATGACAGCTCCAACCGTCACCAGAGACGCTGCTACTCCACCATCAGGGCAAGATACTTGAAGATCCGGAAGAAGCCGATCTCCTTTTACCACTGTTGATTTGATGGAAATACAAAAGGTTCTCGTAAGGCTCAGACAGACGTGTTTATAACTCGGAAAGAGATACCTATTTCCTCAAGACACTGACGGAGCGGCCAACATAAGAGTCGCGTCAACCCAAGGGGGAGCTGACAAGTAATACTTTTAACATCCGGCACAGGCACTTCAGCAGGACGTGCGTTTATATATGAAGGGGCTCGCGTTGCTCTTGAACGCCCAATAGAAGGGAATCAGCAATCCAATTTTATCACACGTAAAGAACAGGAACGACTTCTCCAAAATCGAGGCAAAGGAAATTAGCAACCCTCCTGAATTCACAGAGACCCTCTTCCCGTCAGGATATGCAAGATTTCTGGGGACTTCGCCCACAAAATAGTGCAGTCTATGATAAAATAGTTATGTGAGATTCTATATTTCTCCAAGGCGTAGCGTCAAGACATGTTTGCATCCCTCAACCGCACTGCATCAGGAAAGCAGCTGTTTCCATCCAGGGAAGCCGTTCCCAAACCCCAACCTCTGGAAAGCACGATCGATAGATGGAACTGGGGACTCTAACCACTTTGTTCACTTGAGGGATGTCGAGTTTGACAGATCGCTGAGTGACGCACTCTCCGGCTTCAACATTGTAACCGTCAAGGCTCTGGGAGTTTCAAGGCGTTGTTTCGATTTTCTCTCCAGAAGTGGCTCCGCTTCAACGTTCTCCAGCAGCGGCTCCGCTTCAATGTTCACTTCAGCAGCCGCTTCGCTTCAGCGTTCGCTCCAGCATCCACTCCGCTTCAGCGTTATCTCCATAAGCTGCTCCAGGATCCAAAGCAGCATTTGGCTCTTTAAGTTTCAACGTCCTCTCCAAGAGTCGAAGCCGCTTCAACACCACTCCTTCCTGCAAAGGGTCATGCCACCACACTCCCCATGTCAAGAATCATGATCGCAGCCAGCCAATCTTCATAGTCATGGCAACCTTTTGATCCATCCCGCCAAAACTCGTGACCATGGAAAGTTTGCTCGCTTACACATCCATCCAATCCTTTTACTTCCATGGATGCCCATACAATTCTAGCCAACCTACTTTGTTCTCACGTCAACAATGTTGCCAAGAATTGTTGACGCTCATTTGTTGATACCAGCCAGAGCTTCACCATAGAAACAATCACTACAAAGGTAACCCGTGCTCCTCCATATTTTAGTTTCATGTGGAAGAAGTAACAAAATCACCAGTACGAACACAATGGTGATATCTTTATCATGGTTAACCCACCGACCATACAAGATGGAAACATGTAAACCATACTTGGGGACTAGGGATCTACACGGAATCCTTTCACTGTCAAAGCTCTGAAGACACAGTCAACCAAAAATCCATAACCACAACAAGGTCATCTACTCTTCAAGGGTGTAGCGTAAGAATATCATCACCTCTCTGTCTAGAAGACGCATACAACACTTTACAAGTCCGCGGTAGATCCCAAGCCTTCTCAGAAGAAACAACTTCAGAAACTAAAGAAAAGTGTGACTGGGGACTGCTCATCGCAGTCCATCCCGATGACCATCAAAGATCCATGAGATAACCCCGGAGACCCGGCTGAAATATTTTCCTAAATAAGCAGAGGGAGCCATGATAAACAACATAACTCTCTCATCTTTACCACTTTACTATCCAGAGTATTTCATCCATGTAATATTCTGAGCATCCCAGCGTCACATCCGGAATAGTACAATAAGCTTGTATCAAATCTCGTGGACGTTGATTCAAGGCGATGCAATGAAACTAGGATACACATGGGGACTACCAGCACTGGGCTCTTTCAAACCCCTCAACCAGGTTATTTCTGATTTCAACATCATCACTGTAGAAGTTTTACGAGCCGTAGGAATTTCTCAACACGAAGCCGTACATGTGCATCGAAGACTCCAAAAGCACGCCACAGAGATACATTCACATGTTCGGCTATGCCATCGGATCTAACAGAAATATAACTTGGGACTGCTCACCGCATCCCATTCCATACAATAGTCCAAGATTCATAAGATGGTTCAAAGTATGTTTCTTGGAACAAAGTCCTTGAAGACTTGATAGCAGCACGTCGGCAACGAAAACGTCTCCCAACTCATCTATTTCATCCAGTGGATCCGGAAGATTTAGACCATACAAGCATCCATAGCATATTGTCATTGCGATCAGAAGGTCCAGGCATTGAACAACCTAAAATCAAGGATGGACCGACAACGCAACCACATCCATCCGTCCCAAGAATGCAATGGAGTTTGGTAAATTTTGGAATCCACTGGAGAGACACTTTGACGAAAGCACAGATCCGGACGAGCAAAGAAAATAGAAGAAGGTCAATACCTCTTTTCATACGGACGGAATTTCTAGAGTTTGCACAGAATTAAGTTTCCTTCTTGCTCCATGAACGGGAATAGATGACTCGGCGCGACTATGCTACCCCGGGCCCGCAACATTCCTCCTGAATTCTTCTTGAGTTTCACTGTTGGGCCCTTTTCACCTCCTAAACGAGCTCAAAACCTAAACATTCCCGCGTAGGAAGATAGGAAATTCTTTTCCAATTAAAATGGAGGGGCGGATCGTCAAAATCCGAGTTCGTATGAGAATTCTACAACGATTCTAGTAAGGGGAGCTAATTAGGGGTTCGGCATGCTAAACCCTAATTTAGACAAAGTTGTCATTATCCCACGGAACTGAAGCAAGTTTTTATCTTCCCAAAGCCAGTAGTCACCTACCCCGGAAACTGAAGAAAGTTGTTATCTTCCCGAAGCCGTAGTCACCTTCCCACGGAACTGAAGCAAGTTGTTATTTTCCCGAAGCCAACCAATGCTGACGGCTCCATTCCAAGCCTACCAATGCTGACGGATCCATTCTAAGCCAACCGATGTCGACGGCTCCATTCCAAGCCGACCAATGCTGACGACTCCATTCCAAGCCGACCAATACTGACGGCTCCATTCCAAGCCGACCGATCTTGACGGCTCCATTCCAAGCCAATACAATGCCTGCGGCTCCATTCCAAGCCGCACAAAACCTACGGCTCTTATTCCGAGCTGAGCAACGCCAATAACTCACTAACCCAGCACCTTCGCGTTCCCTAGTCCAACCAAGATGACGCGTAACCAAGCCAAGACGACAGTCTACATCTCACCACTTCACGGTCTAGCCAACAACACCACAAGTAGAATCTATGCAAGGCCGCCAGTACCGAGACTTGAAAAAAAAAACGACAAGGTGACATGAGGAAGGAATAACGCCCCCTTTCTATGGGCATAACACTTGCGGGGTTTTGAATAAGAAAAGAACTTCCTATGTGAGTCACGTAGGGAAAAGAGATAGCCATGCCCGCAAAGACAAGCCGCTACTGGGCCAGGACGTCTGCGTTATGCTTGCCTCACCAAACCGTGTCATGCCTTGCCTGGTCCCAGCTGCTAAGTCGTCCACCATGCCTTACCTCTCCAAGACCGCGCCATTGCCTTGGCCCCACCTGCCAAGCCGTCCACCATGCTTTGCCTCTCCAAGACCACGTCATTGCCCTGGTCCACATGCCAAGCTTGTCCGCGCCATTCCTTGCCACGCCGAGTCCAAGCCAGTGCAACGCATGCGCCCCCTTTCCAAACCATACTGACACCAACAACTCGCCGACCCAGCGACACGATTTTCCCTGACCCAGCCAAGGTGATGCATAGCCAGACTAAGCCGACAATTTTTATCTCACTACATCACGGTCCGCACCACCAGTAAAATTTATGCAAGGCCGCCAACAAGGGAAGCGTTAACTCTCTTTACCTCTCGAAAAGGTTAGTCGGGCTTTCCTGACCATCTTATCACGACTTGTTTCAATTTCTTTCCTAGCCTGGCACCATCTTATGCTTACCTCGCAACGATGCTCCCGTTCCGAGATAAGCATGGGACTTAATGTTGATGATGGCTTTTAGCCTAGGGTTAAAATCGTAAAACCGCACATCTGGCATGACGTCATTATGACCATTGGCACATTTATCGAATCGATCGGCATGCTTACGTAAGAATTACCAGGGTACCTTTTTTGTTTCTATGTATCATGTTCCACGGCAGAACCCCTAACATTGATTGACATCACCTGTACAAAACCCTCATGCTACCGCGCCAAGGCATGCCAACCATGCCAGCAACACCAATGTGCCAATGGCAAACTGTGCCAGCCATATCTACCGCGCCAAGGCATGCCAACCATGCCAGCCGCACCACTGTGCCAATGGCAAACTGTGCCAGCCACATCTCCGCGCCAAGGCATGCCAACCATGCCAGCCATACTATTGCGCCAATAGCAAACCATGCCAAGCCAAACCGCGCCTTGCCTTGGCCCTAGCCATGCTAGGCGCACCATGTGCCAAATGGCATGCCAAACTATTGGCCCCACCTCTCCAAGCCAAACGCACCTTTCCTTGGCCCTAGACATGCTAGCCGCATCATGTGCCAAACGGCATGCCAAACCATTAGCCACACCTCGCCAAGACAAACGCACCTTGCCTTGGCCCTAGCCATGCTAGCCGCACCATGTGCCAACGACATGCCAAACCCGCGGCCCTACTATACCATGCCGCCCTTCCCTATGCGGCTACTAAAACGAAGGCGTTCGACAATCAACGGTCGCCCTTCAATCTCAGGAGCAAATCCTAGCCGTCCAAGGTTACCAGATAACGCAAGGTAACCTTTGGCCCGAAACCCTAGTTTGGCCACGCCAAACCGCGCCAAGGCATGCCATGCCAATGGCATGCCAACCTAGCCGCGCCACCATGATGGCCTTACATATGCGGCTACTAAAACGAAGGCGTGCGGTAATCAACGGTCGCCGTTCAATCCCTGGATCAAATCCTAGCCGTTCAAGGTTACCAGACAACGCATGATAACCTTTGGCCCGAAACCCTAGTTTGGCCACGCCAAACCGCGCCAAAGCATGGCATGCCAACCTAGCCGCACCACCATGCTGGCCTTCCCTATGCGGCTACTAAAACGAAGGCGTGCGACAATCAACGGTCGCCCTTCAATCTCATGAGCAAATCCTAGCCGTCCAAGGTTACCAGACAACGCAAGGTAACCTTTGGCCCGAAACCCTAGTTTGGCCACGCCAAACCGCGCCAAGGCATGCCAACCTAGCCGCGCCACCATGCTGGCCTTTCCTATGCGGCTACTAAAACGAAGGCGTGCGACAATCAACGGTCGCCCTTTAATCTCAAGAGCATAGCCGTCCAAGGTTACCAGACAAACGCAAGGTAACCTTTGGCCCGAAACCCTAGTTTGGCCACGCCAAACCGCGCCAATGGCATGCCAACCTAGCCGCGCCACCATGCTGGCCTTCCCTATGCAGCTACTATAACGAAGGCGTGCGACAATCAACGGTCGCGATTCAATCCCAGGATCGAATCCTAGCCGTCCAAGGTTACCAGACAACGCATGATAACCTTTGGCACGAAACCCTAGTTTGGCCACGCCAAACCAGCGCCAAAGCATGCCATGCCAATGGCATGCCAACCTAGCCGCACCACCATGCTCTTGGCCTTCCCTATGCGGTACTAATAAAACGAAGGCGGCGTGCGACAATCAAAGGCCGCCCTTCAATCTCGGAGCAAATCCTAGTCGTCCCAAGGTAAGCAGACAACGCAAGGTAACCTTTGCCCGAAACCCTAGTTTGGGCACGCCAAACCGCGCCAAGGCATGCCATGCCAACCTAGCCCGCACCACCATCTTTGTCCTTCCCTATGCGGCTACTAAAACGAAGGCGTGCGACAATCAACGGTCGCCCTTCAATCCCAGGATCAAATCCTAGCCGACCAAGGTTACCAGACAACGCATGGTAACCTTTGGCTCGAAACCCTAGTTTGGCCACGCCAAACCGCGCCAAGGCATGGCATGCCAACCTACCCGCGCCACCATGCTGGCCTTCCCTATGCGGCTTCTAAAACGAAGGAGTGCGACAATCAACGGTCTCCCTTCAATCACAGGATCAAATCCTAGTCGTCCAAGGGTACCAGGCAACGCATGGTGACCTTTGACCCAAAACCCTAGTTTGGCCGCGCCAAACCGCGCCAAGGCATGCCATGCCAATGGAATGCCAACTCTGTCGCGCCACCATGCTAGCCTTCCCTACACGGCTATCAAAAACGTAAGCGTGCAACGATCAACGGCTACCTTTCCTCTTAAGATGCAAAATCTCGACCGTCGAAGGTCACCAAGCTAGCAAGTCTGCCAAGCTCGACTTGCTAGGCAACAACCATGCTACATGTTTTCCACGAAAAAATTCGAGACATCAATACATATCACAAACTGGGGGATCCACTTTGGGTATTGGTTTGGCGGTTTACAGCATGCGGCGTACACTACGCCCGTCATAAGGAATTGTAATAAGGAAGAGGCGGTTAGTAAATACAATAAGTAATGGTGAAACGCTCTTTTTTATGGAACATCAATTCCATGCGTTAACGGTTACCACCTCCTCCTATTTACTCACCCATTTTTCCATTCCTTAATGAGACCAGAGTACGTTTCACTTCGACTTGTATAAATAGGTCTTCCCTATTTCCGCCAAACGACAAGTTCAGGTCAGGAGCATACAACACTCAGAAAATATTTGCTAGCTTTCCATCTGTTAGCTTCCCGCTTTCTGATACAAGTCGTAAAATAACTACTCTTCCAGAATCAACTATTCTCGGGTCTCAACACTCTTCGCTTCCCCCCAAAACCAACCCTTCTCCTTCACTTTGTGACCAAAGCAAGTATAGAACGACCATTTCTTGATTTAGGCCGGATTTGTACAGATTGATCTCTCGAATCTAAAGTACTCCCTTGCATTACATTGTTTAGGGTTTAAATTCGTTTCTCACCCACACACTCGAAATTATCGAAATCAGCAGAAACCGTTTTCACCCTCAAACAATTGGCGACCACAATGGGAGGTTGATCTTTCGGTCATGATGTCAATTTTCAATCCTTGATCTCGTACCTCGACCCGGACGTCAAGACAGTAGAATCAAACAATCCGCTCAGGAAACGACGAATCAGTTACCAGGCGGCTCAATTACCAGTCGTTACACGGCAAAGGACGACTGGGGACTTCCGAGGGGTTTAGAAGCGAACGATCCGCCCAGGGATCGGCAACACGACAAGGAATGACCCGGGGACTTTCCACCGGTCATGGCAAGTGTTTCCCACAAAACTCGATCTAACGCCGGGGAGATTCCTTTTTCAGGAAGAGATGAAAACCGAGTAAGTCTTGCCTAGAAATAATACATGGTTTGCTATTTCAAGTTTTCACGAGAATGATAAAATCGATAAGTCATGTTATGTTTCATCCCATGTCATCTACCAACACGCGGTTCCATGGTTTGCTTGGAACGTTTTGCGCCACTTGCAATCATAACCAAAACAATGCATTCCAAAAGAATAATCCAAAACCTCATAGATAACAGTTATCTATCAATTCAAATCAAACCATAAACCGGGCGCTTTGTTTGCCTTTCAAAAAAAAACAGTCCACCTACCCGTACGTGCCTACTTTGCATAATAATGATTACCCGTCACTATTCATGAGGTAGCGGAAGTTACTACGGTGATATTCGAAGAGGAATTGTTTATGATAAAGTATTTCTACAAGTTTATGAAAGGCATACCTATGGCTAGGGTTTACACTAGTTCGGGAAGAAAAATATTTTTACAGATTTATGGAAGGCATACCTATGGCTAGGGTTTGCACCAACACAAGAAAACAAGAGAACAAATTGAAAGAGAAACGCTGGAGTACATAGCTGGAATATGCTTGCCCACTTTATTGCTACCACGCTACCGCTAACACGGGACGTGATAACAAAGATACGAGATAAAAAGGGGAGACAACCCCTTTCATAAGCATAACACTTTTTGGAATTCGAATAAGGAAAGGATTTCTTGTTTGAGCTACCTATGGAAAGAGACAACTGGGCCCGCAAGAACAACCCTCACGGTGCCCAATAGTCCGCGCCACACCAAGCCAGCGTCGTGCCAAGCCAACAATCCGCGCCACGCCTGCCAACGACGTGCCAAGCCGAGCGCTTTGCCAAGCCAACAGTCCGCAACATGCCCGACCAACGGTCCGCGCCATACCAAATCCAAGCGGCGCCCATTCCAAGACGATCCGGCGCTAATAACTTGCATCTTTCCAAAGACCGGACAGCTTGCATCCTTTCCAACTCTAACAGACTTGCACCCTTCCGTAGCTAACAACTCGACAACCATGCCGGCCCGCACCACCTTTGTGCTAATGGAAAACCGTCTTGACCCACATCTAAGCGCCAAGGCATGCCAACCATGCCGGCCCGCACCACTGTGCCAATGGCAAACCGTGCCAACCACATCTCCGCACCAAGGCATGCCAACCATGACAACCGCACTATTGCGCCAATAGCAAACCATGCCAAGCCAAACTGCGCCTTGGCCCTAGCCATGTTATCCGCACCATGTGCCAAACGGCATGCCAAACCATTGACCCCACCTCGCCAAGCCAAACGCACCTTGCCTTGTCCCTAGCCATCTTAGCCGCACCATGTGCCAAACGGAATGCCAAACCATTGGCCCCACTCGCCAAGCCAAACGCACCTTGCCTTGGCCCTAGCCATGCTAGCCGCACCATGTGCCAACGGCATGCCAAACCCGCGGCCCCATTATACCATGTCGGCCTTCCCTATGCGGCTACTAAAACGAAGGCGTGCGATAATCAACAATCGCCCTTAAATCTCGAGGAGCAAATCTAGCCGTCCAAGGTTACCAGACAACGCAATGTAACCTTTGGCTCGAAACCCTAGTTTGGCCACACCAAACCGCGCCAAGGCATGCCATGCCAATGGCATGCCAACCTAGCCGCGCCACCATGCTGACCTTCCCTATGCGGCTACTAAAATGAAGGCGTGCGACAATCAACCAGTCGCCCTTCAATCTCAGGATCAAATCCTAGCCGTCCAAGGTTACCCGGACAACGCAAGGTAACCTTTGGCCCGAAACCCTAGTTTGGCCACGCCAAACCGCGCCACCATGCTGGCCTTCCCTATGCGACTACTAAAAACGAAGGCGTGCGATAATCAACGGTCGCCCTTAAATATCAGGAGCAAATCCTAGCCGTCCAAGGTTACCAGACAACGCAAGGTAACCTTTGGCCACGCCAAGGCATGCCATGCCAATGGCATGCCAACCTAGCCTCGCTACCATGCTGGCCTTCCCTATGCGGGTACTAAAACGAAGGCGTGCAAAAATCAACGGTCGCCCTTCAATCCAGGATCAAATCCTAGCCGTCCAAGGTTACTGCAGACAACGCATGATAACCTTTGGCCCGAACCCTAGTTTGGCCACGCCAAGGCATGCCAACCTAGCCGTGCCACCATCTTCGGCCTTCCCAATGCGGATACTTTAACGAGGCGTGCGATAATCAACGGTCGCCCTTCAATCCCAAGATCAAATCCTAGCCAGAGCCAAGGTTACTGTGACAACACATGGTAACCTTTGGCCCGAAACCCTAGTTTGGCCAGATGCACCGCACCAAGGCATGCCAA
Source organism: Papaver armeniacum (assembly GCA_023531295.1). Taxonomy (NCBI): domain Eukaryota; kingdom Viridiplantae; phylum Streptophyta; class Magnoliopsida; order Ranunculales; family Papaveraceae; genus Papaver; species Papaver armeniacum. The sequence goes on from JAJJWW010011901.1 coordinate 26,892, forward strand.
CCTAGCCGCGCCACCATGCTGGCCTTCCTATGCGGCTACTAAAACGAAGGCGTGCGACAATCAACGGCCGCCCTTGATACCCGGATCAAATCCTAGCCGTCCAAGGTTACCGTGACAACGCATGGTAACCTTTGACCCAAAACCCTAGTTTGGTCAGCGCCAATGCTGGCCTTCCCTGACTATCAAAAACGGAAGCGTACAACGATCAACGGCTACCTTTCCTCTTAAGATGAAAAATCTCGACCGTCGAAGGTCACCAAGCTAGCAAGTCTCCCAAGCTCGACCTGTGATCGATTATTGAATAGTGGTAAGAAGGTTGTCGTTCACTCGGACTTGATGAGATTGATTTTTAAGACTGAATTAAAGATAATAATAAAACTAGAAAAATATACAAAATATGAGTAACAAGATGGAGGGACACTTGGACTTAGGATTTCATCAAACAACAATTTTATGCGGTTCAAATATCAATTCTGAACAGTAATAGCTCATAAAATTCGTTGACTCTAATTCATTGCCTAAAGTAGATTTCGAAAATAATGGATGTAAATCTAAAGCATGGGATATCAAAACATTTAAGCAAGCATAACCCATAAATTGAAATGACAACCATTCAAACTGAAAATCATAAATCAATTAAATAACGGTGCAAATATTCATAATAAAATTAATATAATTACCGCATTCATGAGATTTGGTTTTCCTCCGTCGTCCCGGATATGGGGTTTAGCTCCTCATGATAATACCGAGAGACGATAATATGATTAAATAATTTTATTTTATTAATCACCATTGGAGTTCTCACAATAAACCGTACAATCCTTTTTCTAAAATAATAATAATCAGAAACAGTAGAAAATAGAATTGAAAATATTAAACTCCAAATGAAAGAATGCTCTTGGATCCGGACTACCGGCCTCTCCAAATGTGCTCTCTTGCTCACTATTTATACACACAAACCCATTACTCAAATATATTCTTTCATAACTCCAAAATCTTCTTCTTTTTAATTAAAAATATCTTCAAGAATTTTTCTTCTTCTTTATATTCTCTAAATTTCTTTATTAAACCCAAATCTTATTTAATTCGAGAATCAAATCCAAGAGAAAATCCTCTAAGATATCTTTCATGTTTAATAGAAGATAACTTCCCTTTGTTTCAAAAACTACGGTAATTAATACTCATAGATTTCACGTTAATACTCTTGTCTTAAAAATTGTAAATCCTTTACCGTTGAAACCCAAATTTCTCGCCAATATCTTTTGTTTGAAAATGAAGAAGAAGGTGGTGCCCCTATCCAAAGTGCGGTGCCTTTATTAATTTTCTCTCGAGAGGTGCAAACATCACTATTCGAGCAACTTTTTCCACAAGAGATTATTTCTCCAAACGCACCTATAAATACACAAAATACCATAGTAAGTACAAATCAAGCACTAATAATACAGAAAATTGAGGACAACATAGACACAAAAATGTGTCTATCAACTTTCCAGGCAACAACCATGCTACATGTTTTCCACGAAAACATTCGAGACATCAATACATATCACAAACGGGGGATCCACTTTGGTTATTGGTTTGGAGGTTTCGACGTGCGGCGTACACTACGCCCGTCATAAGGAAGTGTAATAAGGATGAGGCGGTTAGTAAATACAATAAGTAATGGTGAAACGCTCTTTTTTATGGAACATCAATTCCATGCGATAGCGGTTACCACCTCCTCCTATTTACTCACCCATTTTTCCATTCCTTAATGAGACCGGAGTACGTTTCACTTTGACTTGTATAAATAGGTCTTACCTATTTCCGCCAAACGACAAGTTCAGTCGGGTTCATACAACACTCAACAAACATTTGCTAGCTTTCCATCTGTTAGCTTCCCGCTTTCTGATACAAGTCATAAAACAACTACTCTTCCAGAATCAACTATTTTGGTCTCAACACTTTCTTCGCTTCCCTCCCCAAAACCAACCATTCTCCTTCACTTTGTGACCGAAGCAAGTCTGGAACGGCCATTTCTTGGTTTAGGCCAGATTTGTACAAATTGATCTCTCGAATCTAAAGTACTCCCTTGCAGTACATTGTTTAGGGTTTAAATTCGTTTCTCACCCACACACCCGAAATTACCGAAATCAGCAGCAACCGTTTTCACCCTCAAACAATTGGCGACCACGGTGGGAGGTTGATCTTTCGGTCATGATGTCAATTTTCAATCCTTGATCTCGTACCTCGACCCGGACGTCAAGACAGTAGAATCAAACAATCCGCTCAGGAAACGACGAATCAGTTACTAGGCGGCTCAATTACCAGTCGTTACACGGCAAAGGACGACTGGGGACTTCCGAGGGGTTTAGAAGCGAACGATCCGCCCAGGGATCGGCAACACGACAAGGAATGACTGGGGACTTTCCACAGTCATGGCAGTGTTTCCCACAAAACTCGATCTAACGCCCGGGAGATTCCTTTTTCAACAGGAAGAGATGAAAAACCGAGTAAGTCTTACCTAGAAAAAATACATGGTTTGCTATTTCAAGTTTTCACGAGAATGATAAAACCGATAAGTCATGTTATGTTTCATCCCATGTCATCTAACAACACGCGGTTCCATGGTTTGCCTGGAACGTTTGCGCCACTTGCAATCATAACCAAAACAATGCATTCCAAAAGAACAATCCAAAACCTCATAGATAACAGTTATCTATCAATTCAAATCAAACCATAAACCAGGCGCTTTGTTTGCCTTTCAAAAAAAAAAAACAGTCACCTACCCGTACGTGCCTACTTTGCATAATAATGATTACCTGTCACTATTCATGGTAGCCGAAGTTACTACGGTGATATTCGAAGAGGAATTGTTTATGATAAAGTATTTCTACAAGTTTATGAAAGGCATACCTATGGCTAGGGTTTACACTAGTTCAGAAGAAAAATATTTCTACAGATTTATGGAAGGCATACCTATGGCTAGGGTTTGCACCAACACAAGAAAACAAGAGAACAAATTGAAAGAGAAACACTGGAATATGCTTGCCCACTTTATTGCTACCACGCTACCGCTAACACCAGTACGTGATAACAAAGATACGAGATAAAAAGGGGAGCCAACCCCTTTCATAAGCATAACACTTTTTGGAATTCGAATAAGGAAAGGATTTCCTGTTTGAGCTACCTATGGAAAGAGACAACTAGGCCCGCAAGAACAACTCTCACGGTGCCCAATACTCCGCGCCACACCAAGCCAGCGTCGTGCCAAGCCAACAATCCGCGGCACGCCAAGCCAACGACGTGCCAAGCCGGCGTCGTGCCAAGCCAATAGTCCGCGCCATACCAAATCCAAGCGGGGGCCGCCACGCTAAGCCGCCCATTCCAAGACGATCCACGCTAACGCTTGCATCTTTCCAAAGACCAAAGCAGCTTGCATCCTTTCTAGCGCTAACGGCTTACACCCTTCCAGCGCCATCTTCTCCGCTCCTACAACCAAACCAAAGCAGCGCCATCCTCACCCTTCGAAACAGCGCCATGGCTCCAGCACTCCGTGATCAAAACCGCGTCATCGTTGCACGATAAACCTACGATCACCAGAACCAGAGACGCTTCCGCCACCCCAACGTTTCTTCAAGTATGACAGCTCCAACCGTCACCAGAGATACTGCTACTCCACCATCAGGGCAAGATACTCGAAGATACGGAAAGAAGCCGACCTCCTTTTACCACTATTGATTTGATGGAAAGACAAAAGGTTCTCGTAAGGCTCAGACAGACGTGTTTATAACTCGGAAAGAGATACCTATTTCCTCAAGACACCGACTGAGCGGCCACCATAAGAGTCACGTCAACCCAAGGGGAGCCGACAAGGAATACTTTTAACATCGGCACAAGCACTTCAACAGACGTGCGTTTATAGATGAAGGGCTCGCGTTGCTCTTGAACGCCCAGTAGAAGGGAATCAGCAATCCAATTTCATCACACGTAAAGATCAGGAACGACTTCTCCAAAATCGAGGCAAAGGAAATCAGCAACCCTCATGAATTCACAGAGACCCTCTTCCTGTTAGAATATGCATGATTTCTGGGGACTTCGCCCACAAAATCGTTCAATTTATGATGAAACAGTTATGTGAGATTCTATATTTCTCCAAGGCGTAGCATCAAGATTTGTTTGCATCCCTCAACCGTACTGCATCAGGAAAGCAGCTGTTTCCATCCAGGGAAGTCGTTCCCAAACCCCAACCTCTCCTGGAAAGCACGATAGATAGATGGAACTGGGGACTCCTAACCACTGTTCACTTGAGGGATGTCGAGTTTGATGAACGCTGAGTGACGCACTCTCCGTCTTTAACATTGTAACCGTCAAGGCTCTGAGAGTTTCAAGGCGCCGTTTCGATGTTCTCTCCAGAAGTGGCTCCGCTTTAACGTTCTCCAGCAGCGGCTCCACTTCAACGTTCGCTTCAGCAGCCGCTTCGCTTCAACGTTCGCTCCAGCAGCCGCTCCGCTCAAAGATTATCTCCATAAGCCGGTCCGGGATCCGGCAAAACATTTGGCTTTTTAAGTTTCAATGTCCTCTCCAAGAGTCGAAGCCGCTTCAACACCACTCCTTCCTGCAAAGGGTCGTGCCACCACACTCCCCATGTCAAGGATCATGATCGCAACCAGCCAATCTTCATAGCCATGGCCACCTTTTGATCCATCCCACAAAAACTCGTGACCATGGACAGTTTGCTCGCTTACACATCCCGCCAAGGCTCATATCATAATCTCATACGATTCTCAAGTTATAAGCTAAGTGAATTATCTAATGGTCCAAGCCCATTCATGGTTCTACACTCCTTTCAATCTCTACATTTATCATATCAAAGGTTTACTAATTCAATTGGGGTGGCTCTATAGTCCATCAGATATGTCTTATGAATATATCTACAACTTTGTAGAAGGAACCAAAAGCTAGTTCAAGCCACAAGGGTCCAAATCATCAAGATAGGAAAACTATGCATAAGCGCAAGTCCACTAAACAAGTCCATTAACTTAAGGTCCAGTCCATCTGAGTCAATTAACGGTCACTAACAGTCAAAGGGTCAACTAACAGACTACTTCAAGTCTAAGTCTAGGGTCAAAGGCCAAGTCAATGGTCAACGAGTCAAATAGGAATCGGTCAAAGGTTCAACTGGATCAAATCGGAATCGGTAAGTCAACTCAGTCAACAAGACTGATTCAGGTCAAAGGGTTAACTCAGTTAGACAACTGAGTCAGGAAGATTAAATCTGACAAACATCTGACTGGGACAAAACATTGGCCTGAGCCATTGCACGGGCCAAAGACTGAACTGCACCATAATGGTACATCACAAGAGCTAACATACTAAGCTAAACTCAAAACTAAGCGCCCATCCCTTCCTGCCATAGCTTCATTTCAACTTCACCTTTCACAGCATTGCAGCTCCTACAAAAGTCTGTACCTATATCTGATTCATACACATCCTTTGAATAGCTAATTTCCCAATTCAATTCTACTGAAACCCTAATTTCCATTTTTGGGGAAGAACAGAAACCCTAATTCCTGAATTCTTCATGAATAACTCCATGTCATCCAATTAACTTCATCATGTTCCTCAATCAACTAAACCCAGTCTTCAACTTCTTCTTAATCCTCACCTAATTCGAATTCCAATCCAACTCATGAAACCCTAATATCAAATTCAAACCACTCTTCAACCTTATATTCTAATTCGTGATAAACCCAACTTAATTCAATCCCCTAAACCATCATCTCCATCTTCTGATTCTTCTTTGAATCACAAATGAAACCCTAACTCAATTATTTCTCAAACCCTAACTTTCTGCTTCTTCCAAAGCCCAATTGACAGCAGTAACATCACCTTCCCACTCAATTCAACGTGATATTAAGCCTTACAAGAATTTATCGAACATAAGAAGCTCAAATCTCTGAGATCGAGATTGACATAGAGAATAAGAGGAAGAACATAAAAGAAGAAGAAAGAAGAAGAGATAAGAAGAAATGAATTCTTCTTCGAACGGTTAAGAGATAAAATCAAATGGTTTTACTACGACACCCATCGATTTGGATAAGGGGAGCCCAGGTCGGTCTAAAGCAAAACGACTATTTTTCCCTTCACACTAATTTGATGATATCTTCTTCGTCCGGTAACCGAATAACACGTTCGAGTAGCTCATTGCGCATAAATTTGCGAGACCTATGCAAGGATACTAGTTTTGTATCTAAATTATTATTAGATTAATTTCTAATAAATAATTCTATATTAACTAACGAGTCATTAGCGGTTAAGTCGTCTCTTGACTGTTCTAATAGCGTTGACGAACTTGAGGGTCCTTAAAATAATACCCCTCATACTTATAACCGGCGAAGCTAGGAATCCAGATATTTGTGAATTACCCCACCTCATTCAAACTGAATTAAGTTTACCAAGATTACGATGTCAAAGAATTACATAAAGAACATATTAGGACTTTTTGAAACAATTGCTCAAACAATCTTATTGTATGTTAGATTTAGGTCTAATACACCATATAATTCTTTTGCAACTCAAGATCGATCTAAGAAAAAGTAAGAATTTTTTTTTTTTCTAAAAAAAATAAGAAGAAAGGGATTCATCACAATAAAAGTTTTCAAGTTCATAAGGTTTTAATCCTTTAATAATGCGGACTGGGACAAATAGTTAAGCATGTAGCACTGTTTGTATCTATATGGAGGTAATACAGACAATATTTCTTATGAACACCAGATAAATATATTTTTTAAGTAAAAATCATAATCGAAAACATAATGCCACTCGCACTTATAGCGGATCTAGCTAGGAGTCCTGATATTTGTGAATTACCCTACTTCATATTAAACTAATATATAAGTTTACCACGATTCCGATTCATAAAGAGTTAATAGAAACTTCATTGTATAAAGAAATAGAAAAAGATTAGAACTTCTTAAAGTAATTTTTCTCAATCAATTTAGTTTATATATTAAAAAAGAAATAAAAGAAGAAAGAGAATCATAGTAATAGAAGGTCTCTAACTTATGAGTATTATAATTTAGGATTATCAATATTCTTCAACGATTATAATCTTGGTTGCGTGATGTTTATGCATGTTGAAGGTCATTTTGTTAGCTAAACTAATACGTGCATCCAAAATAATTATAATAGAAATTTCAAAATACTTATGATTATTTATTTAAAACCATCTTAAGAGTTTTTTTAGAAATAGGGTTTAAGTTTAGTTGTTTTTTTAAAAAAAGAAAAGGTGTCTAATTATAGTTGTTCATTAAGAAGAAGATAGTTTTAGGATTATATATATACATTATGTTAATTATTTATTAATATTTTTCTTTCTAATTTGCAATTAAAAGGTAAAAAGTCATTCAAGTTCTTAAAGTTACTAATTAGAGGAGTCATAGTACTGTAAAAACCAAGATTTTTTTTTTTGTCAAAAGTGTGTATATGGAAGATTATCTAACTAAAGATAAGTAGAAGGCCAAAGACCATCCGAGATTGTATATACGAACATCAAAATCCAATGATGTATTAGTGAAACAAATCATATCGTTTACTGGTTTCAAAATTTCATCACATTTTTCTGACAACACGTGGATAAGATTTTGAATAACCGGTGTTTCCCCTGCAGATGCAATATTTCTTTTGCTCCCGTACAAATCATTGTCAACGGATTCGCCTGGTATTCCCTACATTGATGTAAGTTATACTTTCAGGACCATTGGGTACTTACCAAGGTAATGAAACAAGTACTAAGAGACATGTACGTAACTTTGATCGAATATGGAGTAAATCAGTAAAGTATTTATCATCCTGAAATATATACTGCCAATCTTTATAACACACTTTTAAAAACAATTTCTCATCAACCAATTTGTCTATATATGTTAGAGTTATGGCCAATCCATTGTGTAATTATTTTGTAACTCAAAATCTATCTAAAAAAACAAGAAAAAAAAAAGAAAAAAAATCATAGCAATGGAGGGTTTCAAATTCATAAGATAAGATTATAATTTTTGATTCTCAATCTTGTTCAACGGTTATAATCTAGGTTGCATGATGTTTATGCGTATTGAAGGTCTTTTTGTTAGTTGAACTAGCACGTGCATTCAAATCGTTATAATAGAATACAAAACTTTAAGTTAGTTTAAGAAAATTCAATCGGCACCATCAATATGGCACAAGTAGATCATATGTTTCATCGGAGGAAAAAAAATACTTGTTTGCTCTATGTTGAAGGTGACCACAATATGGAAGACATTATTTTTGGGAAAAGAAAAAGATTTTATCCCACGACAACAAACAACATCAAGCTTCTAGTATTTCAGAATTTATGCTTAAAGCTGTTGTTGGTTAATGCTGCTTGAATATGAACTAGTGGAGAAGATATGTATTGGTTATAAAAGAACAAAGGGTGATAAGTTCTTGCACCTATTTTTCTTAAATTTATTAGATGTACGTTATTATTACTTTGTCTGACTATATTGATTGTGGTTTTTTTATTCTGAGATATATTGTGTTACTTGTTAATTAATTTACAGTTAAAAGGTAAAGAAGAATTCAAGTTGTTAAAGTTACTAACCATAGGAGTCATAGTACCATAAAATCCAAGAATTTTTTTCTCAAGAGCACACAAAATAGATGATTAACGATTAACAGAAGGCCAAAGGTCATCCGAGATTTTTATTGAAATATTTAAAATTTATTTGTAAAAAGGGAAAAATCTCTCTTGAACATAGTACATCTTGGAGTGGATTGTTAACATAAGTCCAAAGAGCAACCTATGCTATGATCCCAAATGTTAGAATCTACATGAGGAATAAGTAATACCATATACCTCCGGTCGTTGTTGATTTGATAAAATCTAGGAATCCAAAGTTCCAGTAGAATGTCATATATGATGAAGTAGTGAAGTGAATGATGTTATTACAAGATCCATCTTCTAATCTCTACCAAAACCTTATACTTCTCTCACTATGATGGTTACATAAACTTTTAAGTGAAAATAGATATCAATGTTTTTCTCCTTATATAACTCTTCCATTAAGAGTTAATAGACGTGAGATTCTAACTTTAAAGGAAACATCTTTTGAAGGAAAGATATGTAATAAGTGAAGAGACATGAGTCGGTGATTTCTAACCGTTCTCATTCGCTTTATTAGCACATGGGCCACAACACTGTTTTCTAACACATTGAACATACTTATATTTCATATTTGATGATGTTAATTGATGATGTTGGTTAAGATTTTCCATGAATTCGATTTTGATGTATAAACCTGAACTTCACATCCATAACAAACACGACACGTATTGTGTAATTACTATCATAACAGATAACTACTAGAGTAATGTAATCGTCGGCATCTCAATTATAACCAAATCCATACGTCGCACTGCATACGCTACTTCGATCTATACATTAATATTACTCTGACACATATTTAATTTTCGAATTACTATTTCTTGGAACCCTTTAGTATATGGATACCGAAGCCAATGACTTTTCTTATAATATTACCTTCTCATTAAAATCAAACCAATATAAAATCGGTTGTCCAAATGAACAATTCGGCTAATCAAAAGAGAGCCAAACCGAGGTTTTTCTGGAAAAAAAAATACCTAGGTTCGGCCGACAAGTTATCAACCGAGCATTGGGTGTTCTTTGTATAAAGTGGCCGATAACTTTTAATTGTTTTTTTTTCTTCAATCCATTAGCTATGTTTCATCCTTAATAATGTGGGTGATGTTTATTGAGATCGTCCCCTTCAGAGATTCTTTTCGGACTTAGTGTGACGAACTTAATTTGCTTGCTTATATTTTTTAAGCATATGACATGTTTCATCAAACCAACTATGAAAAACAAGACCAACCCTATATAAAAAAAAGCATCTGAAGGAAAAAAAATATTTGGCTTCACCCGGGTTTGAATTTAAACTGATGTTGGACTTAGTGCGATGAACATAATTGTTTACTTATATTTTCAAGCATATGATAGGATTCATCAAACCAACTATAGAAAACAAGACCAACCCCTTATAAAAAGAGCATCAAAGAGAAAAAAAAAATTCTTTGGCTTCGCCCATGTTTGAATTTGAACTGGTTACCCTTACAGCGTATTCGGTTCAGATAATTGGGATCTCTTGAATTGGATTCCGAGGGAATAGAGTCGATTCCCCTGAATCGAACAATCTCAAAAATATCGTAATCTGATTCCGTGGGAATCCAGTTCCCTCAAAACTTGTGTTTTCCATTCCATTCACGGAACAATAAAATATAATCCAATTCCACGTAATTGGTATAAAAGGACTTCACTACCCCTGCTAACAAAATTTGGAAAAGAAATTCTTTTATGTTCAAACCGAATCGTGCGTGACGATCTTCTTCTCGTTCATGTGTCCTGACCACCGCCGCCCCCACCACCACCGTCATCATGACTATAATCAATATTAGCTCCACCTTCCTCTCTTCCGATGTTCTATAATGACTCGGTCAAAACACTCACCAACCTCTGAAACTTTTCTAAAGAAGTCAAGTCTAAGTAATGATGTTTGATTTTAATCAGGATTTTTTTATGGATGATGTGATCAGATTTAGGGTTCATCTTTTAACCATATTCTTTGTTTAGTTTTTGAACTGTATTAAAATTTAAAAGGGGTATTGAAGTGATTTGTTCTTTTCTAATTACCATGTAATCCAATTACCTGAACCAAACATTAAAATATAATTCCTGGGATTTGAAAATCCTGAAACAAACGCGTTGTTAGTGTGTTGGACTAATGTGATAACCAACTACACAGCGAAACCATGTTGTTTGTTGTATTTATTTTACATGAACAATTACGCAACGTGAACATTTTTTGTGTGCATCCCATTGTAGCGTTATTATCCACGTGGTTTATAAGCTCCAATTCGTTCAACTAGGCATGAGGCTGGTTATTGGCAACCAGCCTGTTTTGGATCCATATGCAAAAAACGGCTCACATTAGCAGATTTTGGACCACACTAATAGGTTCAGGTCATGAGACTTGGAATTTCGAAAAAGATATTTTTCCATAGTTGTGGATACAGGTCGCCAAAGAAAAAAGTCAAGAATTCTAGTTACCACCGGTCTTGGACTATTTTTGGTGGTGGCATGGTTTGATCACACGATATTAAATTTTAATATAAATTTTTTGAATGTCACAAAAGTTGTAGCCCCAACAAGACGGCCCAAAAAATTTATTCCAAAAGACATTTTTTCCATAGACTAGGGCTTGCTTAAGCCAGCCCCAACAAGACGAAAAGACATTTTTTCCATAGCCCTTTTTGAGTTGGGCCATAGTACATTAGTAAATTTTACCCTTAAACCAGCCAAAGAAAAAAGTCAAGTCCTCCCCATAACCAAATTCTAGTTCCACCACTGGTCTTGAATTCTGATGTGGTTCGAGTGGTATGGTAAATTTTTGGTGGTGAAGCATGGTTTGGATCACACGATATTAAATTTTAATATAAATTTTTTGAATGTCACAAAAGTTGTAGCCTGCAAGGTCTACCAAGTTAAATATTGGGATACAGCCCCAAAAAATTTATTCCATCAACAGATTTGAGGACACCACGCTGAAATTTGAGGGAGTCGAACCAGGATATGTAAAATGAAAAGCTTAAAAAGTTAAATTGCGTCTGCCGGGAGTCGAACCCGGGTCTATTGCTTGGAAGGCAATTATCCTAACCGTTGGACTACAAACGCTTGTTGTTATTGATTTCCAAACAGCTATTGTAGATAAACAATTTAGTAGAATTGATACCACACTTTGTAGTTGGGACTAATCAGTACTGATCTTGCAACAGTAGTAATAAACATGTTTAACATTGTGCACTGATTCCAGATACGAGTTCGATTAAAGTATTCTGCCAATGCAAACCAATTAAATTTCCATAAGAAATTCCACAAACAAAGAAGAAACACCATTGCAAATGATGAACACTTTACATCCTGGTTCTCTGACATCCTCAATGGGCACATCTTGATTGCTGCCATGACTTCTTACTGGATTTGCAGAAACAGGTTTACCTGATTATTAGTACTGTTTAAAGTGCTAGATTCATATGCTATTAGAGCAAAGGCTTATCACAACTCTGAAGAAGAAATTTATGTCGAATTTCAGTATTGATTATAAAAGAATTTTGTACATTATCTCTACAGTAATTGAGAAAATATAGTTACATCAATCTTGAAACTGCATTAGAACAATCAGAGTGCAGAACAAGTGCAACTGTTCTACGCTATTCCACAGATGTAAAACTCTAACATGTGGTGATTCGACGAATAAGGAGCACTGCACATTGTCGAATCGTTTTATTCAGGAATGTTGTTACCTAGCTTGATGCTGTATACATCTCGGTTGAAATTTACAGGTGAAAAAGAATTTTACCAAGGCTGGTCAGCAATAACTTGCTCAAAAAATTGTTATTGCTAAGATTGGTATTGAGATGATTTTGAGGATGATGATGCTGCTGCTGATGAACTTATATTTGTTCGTTCTCTTACTAGCTCAGTCTAAGACTCGTCGCGAGAAGGAACCCTCAGCCATAACTTCATAACGTCGTACACTGTAAAACCGATTGCCACTGACGGAACAACCTAATTCACATACCCATTGTCAGATGATATAAACCAAAGAACTCTTTTTGAACATCCTGTTAAAGATAGTTAACCAACCTTCAAGTAGTTGATGCTTAGCCCTGAAAAAAGTTGTTTCCACCCTTGGCTTTCTACAATCGTAATGAGACTCTGCATTGTCCCTTTCATCTTCACATTAGATGCTGAAAATTGTTCCACCTGGTCATATGGAAATTGTCATTACGTTTCTCTGTTTTGTTTCGAAGTTTAATTTTGTTGCATGGCAGTCGCTAATGTAAGTGAAAAGGAAAATATACCTGCATTTGCCGTCTAACAACGTCAAGTGGGTAGGTGATAGTCTGTCCTAATAAACCAGCAACTGAACCACAAAAGAGTTTCACCATGATGTCATTCTTGCGCTCTTGAGGGACGTAACTTTTCATTTCCTCATAAAAGTAGAACTTCAAACCGGAATATGGAAATATTCCATAGAGTGATGGAGCTGATAAACACAACTCGCATACATTAGTTTTCAACATCCCTACAGAATATCACTTATAATCATGAAATTTTGTGGTGGTTGAATCTATATACCTACACCCCGATAAAGGCCTTTCATTCCACTCGTTCTGAATATTTTGGAAAAGCAATCATAAATTCCTCTATACACTTGTTCACCATGAACCATTCCTTTCACATCCACCTTCCTACTATCGACAACCTACACCAAAGTTACATAAAAAGTCAAAACCTCGCCATTGGAGTGAAGAATTGCATTAGACAAAAAACATGTACCACCATAGAAAACTACTTCACCTGATAAGCTAATTTTGTTCGTACTAAATCAAGAGGGTACGTAAAAAGAACTGCAGTTCCACCCGCAAAGGAACCTGCCACAAGGTCAAGAACAGGCCCTCTTCCAACATCTGGAAAGCCTTCTATAATCCATCTACGATACTGCTCATACACCATAAAATGCAGAGCTGCATACGGAACAATTCGAGCAACGCTAGCTCCATTTCCCCTATCATACATACCCCGATACCACAGACAACATCAGAAACCAATTTCCACCCAAGTCACAAAATTCTTTCTTCTAATTAGCTTATCGAAAGAGATCTTACCTGTAGAAACCCGATATACCCTCAGTCTTAGCAATCTTTTTGAAGGATCCAGTTAATCCTATACTCTGAAATTCTGATCTTCTTGTCTGCAAAACCCAACAATACAAAATTTTTAACAAGTTGCAAATTTTCTCAGTACAACAGCTTAGACACAGAAAGAAATTCAGCTGCAAGACTCTGATAACTTGCAATTATAATGCCCATTTGGCTAGGACACACTGACTTTCATACTTGAGGTACCCCAAGTTCTAATTGCCAATTGGCCCAATTCAGTTAACCCTAAGCATATGCAATTCAATTCATGATTAAAAAAAACATAATTTTTAGTAAAGATCGTATCTTTATTCAAAGAAACACAAACCCACCACTAAAATTCTGAAACCCAATTACTCAAATTTAGCAAAACCAAAAGAAAATCAGAGAAACACCCATAATTCAGAGATTGAAGTAGATTTGAATTACACAAACCTGAAAAAGGATCTTGACTCTTTCAAGTGGAGCAACAATAGTTTTAGCAACACCACCAGCAACACCACCAGCAACTAATTCCTTTGCATAGACAGGCATGGATTGTAACACATTATCTAATAATAAGACCCCCTTTTGTCTTTCTGCTTCTCTCTTCTCTTCCTCCATTAGAGAGACAGCGAGAGAGAGAGAGAGAGAGAGAGAGACCCAGAATTGAATTCTGTTGTTTAATTGGAAGAAGATGATGATGATGCTGATGATGACTTTAGTGCCCACTGCCTACCTTTTTTCGAGTCTTTTCTCCGTTGTACAGACAGTGGTCTCCGCTTATAAATTCTTGGGGGTCAGTTTTTGACCTTTAGTGGCGTCCTAGGGATGATAATTTTAGCATCTAATGGTAGGGTGATGAGGAGGAGTATGTATTCTTGAAGGGGAGTTTAGAATATGCCTTTCTTGGTTGGTTAAAAAATTGAATTCTTTTTCAGATGACGCGAAAGGGCAGTCCAAGTATGCAACTAGCACCTAAACTTTGGTTCTAGACCCATTTGCATCAATTGGGAGATATATTCTGTGGCATGGTATAAAGTTATGATCTTTTAAGGAATTTATTAATTAATTTACTTTTTGTTAATACAATTCTTAATGAAGTCCTAAGGGCAAATCCTATGGGAATGAACAAACCCATGTGTTTGTTGAGCTAGGTGGATGGCCAAACTGGATTTTCCACTATGGTAAAGCACTTGGCGTTAGATAACTTAGCGCGTGGGTGAAAGACAAACGCTGGCGTTTCAAGGTAAAGCGCTCGCGCTCGAAGAACAAGCGCTGGTGGTCAAAGCTTTAACGCGGCGCTTGAAGATAAGTAGCTAGCGGTTGTAGAAAAAACGCCAACGGTTTTTTTTTTTTTTAAATTCAAAATTCACTTTTTACCTCTATAAATTACCATCAATTTCAAACAATTCACTCACACCAAAATTCACTTCTCTTGAATTTTCTCTTCTAAAATTTATTTCTCAATGGTTGAAAAGGCGATCACACTTTTTTGCGATGCAAAACTTGAAGTTGTTGTTTCTAAGATATGTGGGAGTTTTAAAAAGATTGAAAATTATAAAAGGGAAGTGCAAGTTTTTGAAGTTGCTCCAAGAAAATGTTCCGCTAAAAGGCAAAGAAGAGCTCCAGTTTTGAAAGTTAACAACAAAAAATTCAAAAACAAAGGCGAAATGTCAAAGAGCGCGTTGAATGGAAGATACGTCGAATGAAGATAAACTGGAGGCCAAAACTTGTACTTGATTTTTATTGAAGTTGTTAGTACGTTTTATTATTGCCTAAGTTTATATCTTGTAAAAGAATTGGCATCAATGAACGAAAATATTTAGATTTTAAAATAGAGATTTTCACTTCAGATTAAGCGAAATTTATTACAATTTGAACTTGCAAATAATATCAAATCCACAACAAAAACATCAAACTACATCAAATCCAGCGACATTCTCTCTGTAGAGTTCATAGCATTCAAAATGCTTAAACTCTCTTCCGCTTTCTTCAGTAAACTTGGTCTGAGCGATGGTTTTCTGTAAAACAGAGAAAAAACAAGTTCAGATATTTATGATGCAGTTGATCAGTGAGGAAAAATGGAAGATACTCACCAGTTCTTCGTTGGATAATCCAGGATAGCTACGGTGAACCATCCACAAAACTTCCGTATAATGTTTGACTTCCTTAGTGATGAATGCAATTCTTAGTTCTAGGCTCTTACTGTTTCTTATGGCTTCGTTCCGCGATGCTACAAAATGTACTCTTTCCCAGAAATTGTCATTATTCATTGGTCTCATCATACGATGTAACCAACATCGAACAAGAGCAACATCTTCTTCCATTGTAAATACCTGTAGCGACATTCGAGTGCAGTAACGATGTGCTTGAGATGGACCATCTTTTAGAATTCTGAAACACGCCGTAACGAAAAGGCTTACCGTGAGCTTCCTCCCAATTATCAAGAGTTGTTTGGATCACTTCATCTTCAGTTACACCGATGAACTTTTTTCAATCAATTTCCATTACGAGAACAAGAAATGGTTGGACTGCAAGCCTAATAGATTGAAAACGAGCACGCAATCGACGAGCATCTCGGTTTCCTGGGTTTCCCGTCAGTGAGACGAACATTGAAAAAACGTTCTCCCAAAAAGAACCGTCATGATAAATAACAACACCAGTGATTACCCTATGAAAAATATATGCTTTGCATATTGTTATATCCTCTTCTTCAATAAACTTGGGACCACGATTTCTAACAGATATTTCTGCAGAGTGTGAGAGATTAAGAGTTTTAGAAAGAAAAAAAAATGTGATTTTAGAGATGGGAGGAATTGAATTTATAGGTCGAGAAAGAAAATCGGGACGTTGGGAATTTAGTCGTTGGCGTTTGTAGTAAAACCGCCCGCGACTTTCCTTTAAGCGCCCGTTTGAATTGCCATACCAGTTGGCGTTTGTAGTAAACCGCGTGACTTTACTAAAACCGCCCGTTTGAATTTCCAACGCCTATTTTCTTGTTATAAATACACCACTAAGGGTGACCTCTCAACTAAACCAACAGATTTCTTTCTCAAAATCCACCATGTTTTCTAAAGGCAAAGCGAAGCAAATATTATGTGTCGAAGCAAAAGAGGTTTGTCCATTATGTTTCTTGGATAACCACAATCTTATGCAATTCCCTTGGATGTATTCAAAGTGTCCGTGGGAAGGTTGTTCACGCATCAGAATGGTGATTGAATCACAACCTGAAAATCTCAGGTATTTGCAATGTCAAGATCCCAACTGTCCAGAGGAACCACATATGCTAGATGATGCTATGAAGATTAAAAAGATTGCAACACTCTGCAAAAACTTCAAACTTAAAGCCAAATTGAAGAAGGAGTTATTACACTGCAAGCATTGTGGATATGGAGATCACGAATACAAACATTGTCCACAGAGAATCAGTGCATGCTCAAAGCCCGATTGCAAGAATTTTATGCATTTGCGGACTTCTTATGAAGAAGACACATATGGAAGGCATTTCTGGGAATGTCCTAGGTGTTTTTTGGTTGAGTGGGCTGATTGAATTTGAAGGACAATTCGATTCACTATGGTATTATGTTATTTAGTTTGTTGTTTATTTTGTGTTATTACGATTATCATAAGTAATTTAAATTTTTCCTCGATTAAACATTGCACCATCAATCTCATAAATAAAAACATACTGCATTGAACAACCACATCATACATGAGAAAAAAAGAAATATGTTAGATTAAAACAACTACTATATAGGCATCAATTCTCGGCGGGTGGTGGAATTCCTAGGGCGACGTAGGGATCGTATTTGATGAGCACCCTAAGAATGTTAAAACAAGCATCGAAGTCAAAATTACGACCGCGGTGAGAAGCTGGCCATATCGCTAGAGTTATGGGCAACACTTCATGTTCGGCTTCACCGTTGAGCTTATTTTTGTGATTCTCCATTAGTTGAGCGACGAATTCCGTTACATTACACGAAATTACACTAAAACGATGCGCCAATCCGTGACAATCACGTCCATGAATGTTCATCGTTTCAGCGGCGAACATTTCATAAACTTTTCCCCATAACGTCGATCGGGATACATTCCTACCGGTATCGGCAACATCTTGTGTGTGAAAAACGTAGGCTCTGCAAATAGCTAAATCCTCTTGTTGAGTGTATCTAACACCACGAACTCTGGGAAGCATTTTTGTAGATGATTTGAGAGTGAAGAATGTGTAGAATGTGTGAATTTGGAGTTGAAATGAGGAGTATTTATAGAACTCAAGAATTATAGCCGTTAGATCACAAGAGTTTTCAGCCGTCCAGATTCAGCTGTTGGCGCTTCTGTGAAAAACGCGGCACTGGAAGGACACATGTTGGCGCTCTTATCAAGAATGCGCGCTGGAAATAAAATCGTCATCGTTTTGGGTTCAAGCGCGGGCGTTTGAGGCTAGCTCGCCCGTCCTAACATCAAATGCTCGCTACATCCTCCAACTCAATGAACAAACCAACAAATTTGTTAGTTTGAACATCCATTTTTCATGTTTGTTTATTCCATAGTGGGAGCAAAATGAACAAACTATCATGTTTGTTCATTCCATAGGAACTTCTCTAAGAGTGTATCATCTTTAAGAAATTTATCACATGATTTTTAATTTCTCTCAAACTCAAATTGTTTAAACAATTAACTCATACAAAACCTTGGCCGGTAACCTAGCAACAAGCTGGGCACCAACACCTTTTTGAATGGCAACACCTAGCCTATAGAAAAGAAATTTACATACACCACTACTAACATCATTACAAACTAGACAATTCTTCAACCTCTTAAAAAAACACAAAGTATCATCACCTAGTTCCCCCAACGTGGTAAAGGCTAGGACACCCAAACCGTATCCATGCGAAACACATTGATCTAAATATTTGTTACGTTTACGCGATACGGCGTTGGAAATAGCTTGGCCTGGGACAAAAGCGCGAATACCTTCACCTGTGAAAGGTGAGACCCCTGTAACATCCATACAAACATCCTGACCATTTTCCTAGTTAATAACAAGGATATCAGCAGGGCGCAAATCTCTGTTATCATTAGAAAGAAGCCCAATGGAGGCTTCCTTACGTACGGGCACGCCAGCTTTGTAACAGTCTAACAGACGTCAACAATTACGTCACGCACCAGGTCATGTCGAAACTTGATCCCAACATCCTTGGCACAATGAAGAGCGTGATCACCAAAAATATCCATGTGTCTATTGCAGCTTGAGCATAAACTTCCATCAACAAACAAGGGGATACCAAGGAAGTAGCAAACTACAGCTCTAAACTGTGTCTTGGTCCAAGACATTTATTCAGAACACTAATGGGTATGGCCAAAAGGTAATCTTGAGCATGCTTAACATGATTGCACTGCCACAAAATAGAATCTCTAGCAGACATAGAAAATTGGCTTGAAATTTGCTTCTTAAGTGCGTTAAAATAAGTGACTGCCAGGGAGTGCATAGGGGGGGGCAGTATTATCAACACAATAGTTAGAAGGTAAACCACATACCTGAATGAAGTTCGCCTGATAAGCAGAACCTTTGTCTGAAGAAAATAAGTGACCAAGAATCACCTTTTGAACCGAAACTATTTGGCTCTGAGAAGCTAGATAACAATAGTTATGGGTGTATGCCATGGTGTAAATGCCAAGACCACCTTCCTTGATGGGAAGAGTCGCAATTAGCTGTTGCAAAGGCCCAAAACCTGCCCCATCCCCTGTGATCAGTAACCGTAAATACTGAAATAAATGATCATCAAACAGTTCAGTAGCATGTTGCAACGCTTCGGGGTTGGTGGTCCGCATAGAAAAATACAGTCTGGAAACACCGGTGCAATTGCGAAGCAATAACATCTCACTCTGAGGATCCTTGAGTTTTTTTGATAGCAGACATTAACTGGATAGTCTTGTGCACTCTAGCTAACGCCATGTCACTAATAAATTTCAAATCTAAACTCACCTGCCCCCCCAAGATCTTAACACCATTAGATGGTCTGCCAATATCACGAGGAAAAACACCTTCATCAAAACTTCTATGATCAGCGGTCGGCCAAAAGACCTCTATTTTCTTAATATTAAGATGTAAACCTCTACTTGGCCCTTCAGATTCAATTATACTCAGAGCTTTTGCCACCTCAAGAGTGTCCCCAATAATAGTCCCATCATCAAGGTACCATGCATGAAGATCAAGTTTACAGTGAGAAGCAATGATTTTCACCAGAGGATGGAGAGTCAAGGCAAACAACAACGGACCGAGTGGGTCCCCTTGTTGAACACCAAGTGTTGAGGACGGAATATATTGATCATAATAAAGTGTAGCAGGCCTACTATAGCAAAATTCCACCCAACGGGAAATACCTGGACAATGGAGCTGAACTTCCTTAATGAGGTGAGACCGGATGACCATATTAAATGCGTTTGAAAATTCCACAAGCAGCATTGACGTATTGGCGGACTGACCCTTCAACTCCAGCAAGCTATTTACAACGTGTAAAATACTCTCACCTCCAACAGGCACACCAACTTCGAATTGATGGTCCCCAAGATAAGAAGTCATAGCCTTGCCGACGGAGAAAACAGCTATTTTAGAAACCAATCTACGCCAAATGGTACTAACCGTTATAGGCCAAAGACCACCACCAGGCTTCAATAAAGGTGTAAGGGGTGTACTAGCTATGAACTTACCTAACCCACTGGGGCATTTTCCTTCCAACCATAAATTGACAACTCCGGTAATTGAAGCCAATAACTCATCATCTACTGTTGATGCCGCACCACTCAATGCATCCATTAAATGTTGCGCACGCAACCCATCACGACCGCAAGAAGTTCCTTTGGGAAAACTTTTAATAGCACCAAGAACGACTCTGGAATCAACCACAATTGAATCAACACATACCGATTACGGCGGAATAAAAGGGGGCGGGGCTGCTGGATGTTTCAGCTGCAATTCAGCGAAAGTGGACTCGTTGCGAGGGGCAACATCACTAGAAGATAACACCCGGGTCGCTGCTGAAAAGTGACCACAACTAATCTTCTTCCTACACGCAATCAGGCTAGCATTGTCATGCTTCTTCTTTAAAATCTGCTTTCGTGACTAATTTTAAATTAGAATAAAAAAAAATTCTTCCATTTGTTGTAATACTCGATGTTACAACAATATATTTTTTTTTTAATTTAAAGTTTTTGCCGATTCATTTGTTAATAGTAAAATAAAATTACACGGGTATTACGTACATCAAGGATCAAAATAAAGCTAAAGCAACATACTCGTAGTAGTACATTATCGAAAATTCAGACAAGGAAAAAAGAATGAACTCCGATAAACGACGACCTAATACAAGAATGATATATCTGAGGGTAGATGGTCTTCTTAACATGTATCAACCATTTGATAGGTTGTCTTCTTGAGAAAGTGATGCTCCAATGGAATTGGAGTAACGAAGAATTGAGAACACTGGCATGCGGAATCCGACATCGTACTTGAAAATCAACATAGCGAAAGAACAAAAACTATTAAAATAAATGAAAAACACCATTAAGTGAAGGCAGGAAGCACTTAGAGTGCTAACAACAAAAATAAACCTTTAAAATCTAGAAATTTCAACTACAAAAAATAACTAAACAAAGAAAATTATAATTACAACGTTAAAAATTAAAATCAGACTAGATCTTAGAAAAAAAAAAGATGAATGAGGCTAGTTTTGTTTCTTTTTTTTTTAATTATTATTTTATTTTATTTTGGAGCTGAGAGAGAGGGGGAAAAGAATATTACAACAACTAAATTACATAATTAAGGAACAAAGATTATTAAAAGTCCTTTAATGAGGCATACATCGGACTAACAAGCAAATTTGAATTAGGTTCAATAACTGAGTGTGGGATCCTTGGTGACTTGAATATGTTTTTTGTGTAGTTCGTTCGGCCCTACTTAGTCATTATGCTACCTAGAAAAATTAGGGTTGCACGAAGATTTTGATTTATATTGGTAGATTCTATGTTGTCGTGCAAATTTGAGACCAGGAAAAAAGGAAAATGTAATACAACCCACACTACAGTTAAATATAACCCTATCAACATATTATAAGCCTTGTTTACGTGGGTAAACAAAACTATCCATCATTTTCCCCACGGAACCTAGGTGAGTCATTAATCAATTCAAGAACAATCTTCTTGCATTTTGTTTTTTCATCGTATATATAAAATTCAACGTATATAAAACATTAGAGATTATGATATTATTTTACTACTATCGAATTTAAAATTACTGCAATTTTTTCAAATCACACTAGTTCATAAATCAAATATGATATAAACAGTTTTAAAAAATCCCTAAATCAAATCAGAATTTGAAGTTTATCATCTATATAGAATATATGATGGGCATAAAACATAAAACTTGGTGATTTTGATCTCAAATCAATTTTTTGGGTGAGAAGATGACCTTTGATTTCTACGCAATCTCAATAAAGAATAAACACTAAGTTTTTACAAAAAATAAAATAAAACCCAAAGCTTTAATTGAAAATAAAGTCATGTACTATTTTAAATATTTAGTGAAAAAGCAATTGATTTCCACTTTCATCATCGTTGGAGTTTACTCCAAGAACATTTTTTTTCATCTATTTACTTAAAATAACGCCCATTTTTTTCCAGTTTTCTTTCCAGAAATGATCATTGAGTTTTGTTTACCCACATCAAGAGGGTTTACAACATTTTAGATTGTTTATATTTAAGGGTTGTATTTAATCACGACAAAAACAAATAATAACAAGTCCTAACGCATGTTTTGTGTCACCAGCCACAATATGGATTACACGGTAAATTTTGGATCAGGAAAATAACCTTAATACCAGGAGAATCTTGGTTCTAAATGGTATATTGTGGTTAAGTTGTTGTCTTTTTAGTAGCAATTTTTTTTTATTACCAGTAGAAACCAGCAGAAAAATATCGGGTTAATAAGGAAATTTTGGATTACATGGAGTTATGGGCCCGAGAGATAGATTTTGAAGCGCAATGACATAGTCTAGGTCACAAGCCAATTTTTATGTTAAGGTATTGTAGAGAGGGTTAGAAAAGTAAACAATATCGAAGCCGATGTGAGTACATGAGGCTCATTAGGTACAGTCTTTGTCTAAACTAATAAAATGGTCGTTCAAAGGATGCTTCAGTCGCAGATGGAGAAGTAAGGTTGATCTAGGGAGGCAAGCTAATAGAGATAAGATCAGAGTTCTTAGTTGCATAAAGTTGTAGATGAAGAGGCTCTGATATAATTTGTAGAAAGTTATTGTTCATTGTGAATTGCCTTTCGAATAGGGGTGTGCATAAAATCCGGAACCGCGGATTTCATCCGCAACCGTCCGCAAAATTTCGGGTGAAAACCAATCCGCAAGAGCCTATGGGCCGGACACGGGTGAGTTTTTAAATCCGCAAGGTTTAGCGGTTTGGTTGCGGTTGGACTTTGAGATCCGCGGATTCACCCGCACCGTAGGATTGAAGTTAAAATAATCCTATACTCACGTGGAAAAGGTTGTCACCAAGCTTCAATTTGACAGTACCACAATATACAAGCATTTTCCCCATGAATCCCGCTCGCAACTCCTCCAAACTACAGATATTTGATCTCCTGTTGCCAGCAATCTCTTTTCCCACGTGATAGGTGTAAAATACACTGTATTTACTATCTAGTAGTTACGCTTTCTTTGCTATTTTTCTTGTGAATTATGTACTTTACGTGTGTTTTGAGTTATTAGGTACTGCGGGCCTGAGGAAAAGAAGAAGAAATTATCCAATTTGAGCAAAAAGGGCGAAATTGTCATCTCACGGGCAAATGATATATGGAGCTGACCCAAGGTTAAGGGACAACCCTATTTTGGAGGAATGCTAAAGACAGACCAGCTGAGGATAAGGGGTTAGAAACTTGGTTAACCCTTATCAGAAATGCCCGAGTACCAATATCATGCCCCTTGTCTAGCCAACCCAAACAGAGAAGAGAGTCTTCTCTCTCGATTATTTTCTCATTCCATTTTCACCCGAATTAAAGACAAGAGAAAATGGTCATGGCCAAGTGTCGATGAAGGAAATCAAGTGAGTTCGGGATGAATGGAAAATCGATGGGAGTTAGGGCTTAAAGAACATGATGAATCTATACCGCCGGTGTTCTAATCCTTGTCCAAGGAGATGGATTTAATTCAAACAAAGAATGGTCGGCAAACAAGAAGAAATATTGCCATTGATTACAAGTGGCTTCAATTGAGAGATGGTTCAGCTGATAAATAATTAGGTCAAGAAATTGGAGAAATGGGTATCCCGTGAAGCTGCGATTTTGTTTGAAGGGTTTGAATTTGAGTTGAAATTGAAGTTAGGGTTTGATAATGGGGTCGAATTGCGGTGTCTGTTGATATTAATTTGAAGAATCAATTACGAGAAATGGTTGTTGCTCGATGAAATGATGGAGT
>JAJJWW010011902.1:0-34420 GCA_023531295.1 Papaver armeniacum
GCTCCGTCTCTTATCGAAAGCGTGAAATATCATGCTATGAGAATCTCGGCGAGAATCTTGTCTCTCGAGTATATATAGATATGTAGTCTCTCGGCTGGGGCAACGACATATCTCATGAATACTAAGCAATTTGGTAATTACTTCTATATAGAATCGAAAGATTAGACGGCTCCTGGCGACTTGCTGCTAGTATAGAGCAATAACGTCTTCGAGGATGTAACAATGTTTTCCCTGACTATATGAAGAAGTATGACGCTTCAACAAGCTCATATCACTCAATTCTGAATAATTAACGCTCTAAACGATCGTACTAGTATAGAGCCATTAATCAATTATTCTCAAAATCAATAGATTCAAATCCTGGAAAATATTCAATATTTTCATAATATTTCGTTACTTCAATTTATGGTTCTTCCCGGTGAAATTTCATGGGTTAGTAATAAATATTCAACACACGAGGCATCGAGTTACCTTGAGTAAGCCCCAACCAAATGGTGTAAATGTATTCGACAAATAATGCGTTAACAAACACCTGAATGAACAAACAAGTATTTCAAAATACGACGAGACGATGAACCTATGCAAATAGGAAACAAAATAATAAAATAATAGTCAAGGCGCTAGGGGACTGGCTCACCGACCGGCCAGTCATGTCGTGATCAGTCCCACGCCCAAATTATATATTTTATCATATTTTATTATTCTCCTTGACCTCATGAAAATCCTTTCATTTGAACAAATATCCTTCGTTTTGAGGAAACTTCTCAGTTTCATGGTTTTTCCTTCACACTGAGGAAATAATATAAAATTAGGAAAAATATTGTGGGGCCGTGATTATTGGCCAACCGGCCATGCCTTGATCCCATCCAGCCCCACACCTCATGGTTCCTCATTATTTTATTATTAATTCCCTAATCTCATGAAGACTCCTTAGTCTCATGATATTTCCTTGATCCCATGAAAAATAATATAAAATTAGGGAAACCCATGGGACCGGGCCATAGCCGGACGGTCATGCCCTAGCAGGCCCCACACGCCCTATTTTATTATCATTATATTTTTCATGTTTCCTTAATCCATGAAACTCCTTGATTTCATGATGTTTCCTTCAAATTATGGGAAAATACACAAAAATACATAAAATTAAGGAAACTTGTGGGACCGGGCCCAAGCTGGTCGGTCATGCCCTAGTTGGTCCCACAAATCCCTTATTCTATTATTATTTTTTTTATATTTCCTTGATTTTATGAAATTCCTTGATTTCATGATATTTCCTTCAAATTATGAAAATTCTTTCAAATTATGAAAACTCCATCAAATCATGAAATAATACATAAAATAAGGGAAAACTCACGGGACCGGGCCCTAGCCGTCCAACCATGCTCAATCCGGTCCCATACGCCCTTATTTTTTTTTATTAATATTTTTGTTTCCTTCATCTCATGGAAACTCCTTGATTTCAACAAAAACTCCTTGGTTTTAACAAATTCCTTGGTTTTATCATATTTCCCTAAAATCATGAAAATATTATGAAAATTGGGAAAAACGTGTGGGACCAAGATCCTTGGCAAATCCATCCATGCCTTGGCCATGGACGGTCCCACACTTCATGATTCCCTCACTTTTATTATTTTTCCTTCATCTCATGAAGTTTTGACGGTTTCGTCAAAAACCCTGATTTCTTCATATTTTCTCAAATGATTGCTCAAATGCACACCAGAAAATATCAAAATTCTCAGAATTGACATACGGACACTTTAGTGATGTGAGCATGTTACCTTGACCGACCAAGGTTGGCTCTTTGGCTTACGAAAAGCCGGTCCCACGTATTCTCATGATTTGACCTAATTTGCACAATTGCACGTATTAGGTCCAAAACTCTTCCAAACAACTGGGAACTTGATGGAACGATCATCAATTGATCCCGTGAACACCCAGGGCCGGTTTCATGACCCCTTGGTCGGTCCCTCATCTCTTCATAATTAATTGGGTTTTATCACCTAAGGTTCATCATTATTTTAATAAATGATTAAACCAGCATTTAATCATCCTTTCATCAACAAATTAACTGGTCTACAGAGATCTTAATATTTGCTCACGTGAGCATCTGGGCACTACATGGTCAACTCATAATCCCATGTAGCCGGTCCCTCCTTTTCTGTGGTTGATTCTCGATAAACTATCAATAAATCATCAATTGATCAAATTAGGGTTTTTGAGTCCAAGGTTAATGATTCCAGATTCAAACGCTAATAATTTTACGTTGATCCCGTGATCAACATTTTATTTATCATACTCGGTTCAATTGCCAGTATTCTGATTTAATATTTTATTTGGTCATGCTACCATAATTCATCAAACGAGCAATATTTGCTCAGATGATGCTCAAATCAAAGAATATTGGTTCAATTATCAATATTCAACAATTCATCAAATGAGCAATATTTGCTCACGTTAACTTATTCACACGTCATATCTGTCTCAACAGATATGTTCAATTCATGAGTCTCAGAACATTTCCAAACCACGTTCGACTCAATAAAACAAGGACTCATCGTCCCATGAAGTCATGAAGTCAGCAACTGACTAACTAAATACACGTCTGCCTTGCAGATTCCACAATCACACGAGACATCAATCGTGTCACATGGGGGATATTAACTAGGGTTTTGGTCTGGCGGTCTATGGCACGTGTGTTCATATACACTATGAGAATGTGAGCAAGTCGTGCAATCAGTTGAAGGAGTTAACAAAGTAGTGGATGGAAAATCAACCAAGTCTCCTCACGTTGAGCAACTGGTTTTAACACGATTTCCACTTCCCCATTATTTGATTCCATCAATTGTCACACTTCATGAGATCATGGTGTTTTCAATTCCAATAATAAATAAGTCTATGAATCATGATTGAAACAAGGACAATCTCACGTCAAACAGACAACACGAGATTAACAATCCAACTCTCAACAGAGCAAATTCAATCATTCAGAACTTATCTTATTTTCAGAATACACAACACACCTACAATCTTCGATCACCATTGATCTCACACATTTCTCGGCTTCCCTCCTACAGACCGACCCATCCTCTCTTGTGACCGAATTTACTCTGGAACGGCCATTGTCTTGGTTTAGGATGGAGTACTACAGATTGATCTCTCGAATTCAAAGCACTCCCTTCTTGCAGTGCATCTGTGTGAGGTTAAGCATTTTGCTCGGTTCAGGGAGTCTCCTCCGAGTGATCATCTCCTCAATTCCATAAAAACCAGCAAATCGTTTTGCCCCATCTACAACGGTATCAAAAACCAATATCCAAGTGTCAATCAATTTAATCAACAACCAAAGGTTGGATTCACAATTGATTGAACTTACGCACAACCTGTGATATTTCAATTATATAAACAAATATAATGCAGAAAAGAAATAACACAGACACCAGAAGTTTCGTTAACGAGGAAACCGCAAATGCAGAAAAACCCCGGGACCTAGTACAGATTGGAACACCACACTGTATTAAGCCGCTACAGACAATAGCCTACTCCAAGTTAACGTCGGACTGGAATGTAGTTGGACCCTAATTAATCTCACAATGATTCAAGGTACAGTTGCGCTCCTTACGTCTTTGATCCCAGCAGGATACTACGCACTTGATTCCCTTAGCTGATCTCACCCACAACCAAGAGTTGCTACGACCCAAAGTCAAAGACTTGATAAACAAATCTGTCTCACACAGAAAAGTCTATTGGAATAGATAAATCTGTCTCCCACTGAAATACCTACGAGTTTTGTTTCGTCTTTTGATAAATCAAGGTGCACAGGAACTAATTGATAAACCGGACTTATATTCCCGAAGAATAGCCTAGTATTATCAATCACCTCATAATAATCTTAATCGTATGGTAGTGAAACAAGATATTGTGGAATCACAAACGATGAGACGAAGATGTTTGTGACTACTTTTTATTTTGCCTATCGGAGATTAAATCTCGAGCAAATCTTAGAGAAGATAGTACTCAATCGCGATAGAAAACAGCAAGATCAGAACACGCAACTACAGAGAAAATAGTTGGGTCTGGCTTCACAATCCCAATGAAGTCTTCAAGTCGTTAACCTACAGGGTTTTAGAAAAACCTAAGGTTAAAGGAGAATCGAATCTAGTCGCAACTAGTATCACACAGAAGGTGTGGGGATTAGGTTTCCCAGTTGCTAGAGTTCTCCCTTATATATTCTTCAAATCAGGGTTTGCAATCAATGTTACCTTGGTAACAAATCATTCAATATTCACCGTTAGATGAAAACCTGATTAGACTCAAGCTAATATCTTTCAACTGTTAGATCGAACTTAGCTTGTTACACACAAATGAAAAGTGACTTCATTTAGATATGAGTAACCGTACCTAAATGTGTGCACCTTTATTGTCTCAACAATAGTTAACCGAAGTTAGCCATATGAACACTTTCATATCAACCTTATTCATCTTAACCATAACTAGTTCAAATGACTCAAATGAAACTAGTTCTAGAGTTGTTCAATTGTTTATATTCTCAAGGAAGTATACAAGACACAACTGAAGCAAAATCAATTTTGATTCACTTGAATCAATTCATGAACATTATAGCCACGGTTTGCAAAAGATTGCATTCCTTAATATATAAATGTATTAGTTCATGAACAAAACCGATTTTAGAACATAACCCACTCAAGTATGCAAACGTGTACGCATACCTAAGTGGCCGGACTAACTTTGGGTTCGCCAGCACGCGAAGGGGTACGCATACCACCAAACTCAGTAAAATCCCGGAACTTGAAACTCACGCCCGTACACATACCGGTATGCGTACTTAGTTCCCGGACCTCTACTAAACCAATCAGTACGCATACGAGTATGCATAATTTGGTTCCCGGACTTGGATTACACATATGCAAGTACGCATTATGTGCTTATATCCAATTGTTCTAAACTCCCATTTCAACCATTGAAACATTCTTAGAAGACGACAATAGCTGTCTCACACAAACTATTAGCTTCAATGTAATTTTCAAGTGATCGAATGATCAATACAAAACATTCCGAGTCTACATCAAATGATTGTCTCACACAAATTATGTAAGATGTTATAAGGCGATTTTCACATGATCATCTTTTGACTTTCGTAGAGAGTATAAGATGAACCTGGTTAAAGCGAAAGCTTACCAACACATATTTCGAGAAATATGTAAGCGAGTTAAATTTAGCTTGAATTATCAAATGTGTATAATCGAAGTCTATATAGCTATACGACTTTTGTCTCAAATAAGAGATAAAGTAGATAGACTTTTGAGTGATAGATGAGTTCAAGTCTTCACATACCTTTTGTTGATGAAGTTCCACAATCTTCCCTTAGTAGTTCTCCGTCTTCAATCGATGAACGCCGTGAAGTCTAATGCTCAACTACACTTTCTATCCTAATCCGAGATTTAGCTGTAAGTAGACCAGAAATCAAGACTTATAGTTTTGGTAACTAAACCTGACAACAAGCTTGAGATAACAACGCTTGCGAGTTCGATCGAGCAGTGCTCTAACATAAGCAACTAACCATCTTTGCTTAACAAACAAGGAATATTATCTGTTAGAGCATTGCTCAGTCGAACTCTCAAGCGTTGCTATCTCAAGCTTGGTTTTCAAGTTTAGGTGATCAAAACTATAACTTTTGATTTCTAGTCTACTTATAGCTATGTCTCAGATTAGGATAGAATGTGTAGTTGAGCTTTAGACTTCACGGCGTTCATCGATTGAAGACGAAGATCTACTGAGGAGAGCTTGGAGGAACTTCATCAACAAAAGTTATGTGGAGACTAAAACTTATCTATCACTCAAAAGTCTATTCTATTCTATCTCCTAATGAGACAAAGTCGTATAGCTATATACACTTTTATATTATACACATTTGATATTTCGAGCCGAGTTTATCTCGCTTATCTATTTATCGAAATATGTGTTGGAGCTTTTTGCTTTAGTTACGTTCATTATTATTATTGACGAGTTTAGTGGAAACAATTTATTTGTTGGAAAGTAAATAATAAGTCAAAAGATGATCATGTGAAAGGTGCCTTGAAACGTCTTACATGATTTGTGTGAGACAATCATTTGATGTCGACTCGGAAAGTTTCGTATTGATCATTCGATAACATGAAAATTACTTATAGGCTAATGGTATGTGTGAGACAACCATTGTCGTCTTCTAAGGATGTTTCAATGATTTAAATGCGAGTTGAGAACAATTAATCTTTGTATGGATACAACACAGTATGCATACCGATATGCAAACTGTTGTGGTATGATTTAGGTCCGAAAACCTTGTTTGCATACCAGTATGCGAAAGGTTTTAACTGAAAAGTTTGGGAACCAAGTTTGCATACCGGTATGCGAACGGTTCTACCCGAGTTAGGTCCAGGATGGCTGTTTGCGTACCCTCTTTAAAATGACTGGACAAGACCAAAGTCCAGAACTATAGTTTGCGTACCAGTTTGCAAACTTAGTGGTTAAAGTTCTAAAATTGGTTAAGTATGTTTTCATACTCATGAAAAAATACATTAATAAATTAAGGAATGCAATTTTTACAAACCGTGGCTTAATGTTCATGAATTGATTTCGATATAAATACTTTGTACAATTTCGATACAATCCGATTTTGTTTCAATTGGTTCTTATATACTTATATGAGGAAAATATTTTGCTATAGCGCTGCTAGATCATGTTTGATCTAGCAACATGTAGGCTAGACATTTTGGCTATTATGACCTCAGCAAACTCCTAGGTTAACCACGGTTATCTCTTTTTCTTTTCGCAGTCGACTTGTGTTGTCGTTGTTACAGTATGTTTAGTGATGTACAAGATCTTTTTTTTTACTGGATATGGATGCTTCAACTTTCAATAGTAATCAAAGAAGTTTTTTCTCTTTTTGTCTTCTCATATTCCCTCTCCTTCGATCGAACCATCCGAACCAATACCTCAACTTCCATTCTATTCTAAACCTTGAATCCTTGATCATCAGAGTTGCGTAATGATTATCTATCCTAACTTTGTGAAATATATCATGAAAATTTTAATACATGATAAACGTGTGTAAACATAAATCTGCAAAACCAAACAAGTTTGGTAAACCACTACCACCAATGTGATGATGATGATGAACTATTTGCTTCTCCTTTAAAATTCTACCAAAACCCATACATTTTTTCACAAATTTGATCAGTACCCAATTATTGTGTAACAAAACCAATGGGGGTACTTACGTATTGTTTGACTAAATTAATCAGTAGCCAATCAGTATCAAGAAATTAGTTGGTACCCAAATATTTTCCACCTGAGTACAAGAGAAAGATGACCACCAAACGAAAATAATATTACTTTTCATCATAAACCTTGCAAAGATTGATAGTATTCATTAGAAAATTAAAATCTCCTCCATACTCCGATAAGCCCTAAACTTTGTTAATGCGTTACGTATTTGTGGAACATGTTATTGAGCGATTTCTGAAAATTTTAGTAGGAACCCCACGTTCATGGCAGTCATCATCATCTGAAAATTTGAGGAACTATGATTCCTGTAATTTACACGGTAGCTAAAACACCGGCGAAAGAAAAAGCCCACAACCAAAATAAGGGAAGATAACTCGGGTTAACATAAAAGTTTGTTGACAACAAAAATACCCAAATGTCTGGCTTACATGCTGCTAGATCAAAATATTTTCCCTTATATGAGATATAAACAATTGAACAACTCTATGAGTAAAACAATTAGATTCGTTTGATTATCTTTCATGATTGATTGATCATCATATTTGATCTAGAAGTGTTAGATGAATGTGGTTAAGAAAAAAGTGTTCATATGGCTAACTTCGGTTAACTGTTATTGAGCCAACTCAATATACACGTTTAGGTACGGTTATCCATATCTAATGAAGGTATATTTCATTTGTGTGTAACAAGCTAAGGCCATATAACGATGAAGAGATATTTCTTTAGTTTTAAGCAAACCTAGCTTGAATCTTAAATAAGGATTTCATCTAACGGTGAATATTGAATGCTTTGTTACTAAGCTATCTTAGATTTGATTGAAAGCAAATCCTGATTTGAAAGACTATATAAGGGAGAACTCTAGCAACTGGAAAACCTAATGCCGACACTTTCATGTGTCCTAGTTGCGACTAGAGTCGATTCTCCTTTAACCTAGGTTTTTCCAAAACCATTATAGGTTAACGACTTGAAGACTTCATTTGGGATTCGTGAAGCCAGACCCAATTATTTTCTCTGTAGTTGTGTGTTCTGATCTCACTTGTTCAATCGTATTGAGTACTATCTTCTCTAAGATTTGCTCGAGATTTATCTCCGGTAGGTAAGATATAAAAAGTAATCACAAATCTCTTCGTCTCATTCTTTGTGATCCCATAATAACTTCTTATACTACCACATAGTTAAGTTATTGTGACGTGATTGATATTTCTAGGCCGTTCTTCGGGAATATAAGACTGGATTATCAATTGGTTCATGTTCACCTTGATTTATCAAAAGACGAAACAAAAACTTCGCAGGTATTTCTGTGGGAGACAAATTTATCTATCAAAATAGACTTTTTTGTGGGAGACATATTTGTTTATTTCGACTTTGGGTCGTAGCAACTCTTAGTTGTGTGTGAGATCAACTAAGGGATCAAGTGCGTAGAGTCCTGCTGGGATTCAGAGGTGTAAGGAACGCGACTGTACCTTAATCGGTGTGGGACTTGGTTAGGGCTCAACTACATTCCAGTCCGAAGTTAACTTGTAGTAGACTAGTGTCTGTAGCGACTTAATACAGTGTGGTGTTCAAATCTGGACTAGGTCTCGGGGTTTTCCTGCATTTGCGGTTTCCTCGTTAACAAAACTTTTGGTGTCAGTGTTATTTCTTTTCCGCATCATGTTTTTATATAATTGAGATATCACAGGTTGTGCGTAGTTCAATCAATTGGGAAATCCGACCTTGTTACTCTCCATCTTGAAAATCAAAAACTTCAAAATGTTTCACTGGATCGCGATAACCTTCGCAAGAAGAATGAAGAACTGAAAGGTATACTCTTGCCTCTGTTTTTTTTTTTTTTTTTTTTTTTTTTTTTTTTTTTGAGATATATCAGTTGGAATCTACTGCTGAAGAAGTTCGAGTTGATAGAGATGCTTGGATGGAGCAATATAACCAATTAGATAATCTTCATACATATTCTGTTGATCATATAAATAATCTTTCTAAAGAAAATGCTGATTTAACTTAGAAACAAGACTTATTAAGTAATTCTCGCCTCTCTTATTCTTTGACCAAAGCTAATTTGGAGTTGGAAACTTTATCAGATGAGAATGAAACTCTTTCTCAAGAGAAGCGAACTCTATTAAACAAGGTGGCGATTTACTCGCAACAATATGATGTTTTTCAAAAATTATGTAAAGAACAAGAACAATCTCTTTGTTATTTGAGAAACCAACTTGAAGAAGTTACTTTGAGAAGGATAAACTGATTGGGGTAGAATAACCTTAAGTGTAAAAGCAAACCAATTCAAGGATCAATGTTCCAAATTAGAAAAGTCCAACTCTTCCCTTACAAAAGAAAATGCTTTCTGATTTCCAATGAAAAAAGTTGGCGATCACGTACGAAAGGTTTAATTGGAGATAATTTTGACAATGCCATGGATCATTTGGAGAATAGTTGTTCAGCTATAATCCAACATCTTACCTCGCAGAAGGAAGGTAGTCATAGAAGTTGTTGCCTCATCTATTCTTTCTTTATCAAGTCTTCATATTTTTTGTTTATATAATTCTTTTATTTTTTTGTTTTGCAGATTACGAGAAAAACTTCACTCCTCCATTACTTGCTTTGAAATCGATTATTCAAGAATTCGCAAAGAGAATGGAATACTCATTGCTTCTCTTGCCCGTCTCGCGATAGGGCGAAAGAAAATTCGACTATATGCGTGGATTGTAAAGATATAGAGAGTAAAAATCATGAAAGCACTTCTTCGCCAATTTCATCTTAGAGCCGAAGTTGTTGTGAATAACATTTTACTATCTAAATCTCTTGATCCTATGTTGTTGAACCTCTGGAAGTAAGTGATGATGAAGTTCCT
The DNA here is from genome assembly GCA_023531295.1 of Papaver armeniacum. Classification (NCBI taxonomy): domain Eukaryota; kingdom Viridiplantae; phylum Streptophyta; class Magnoliopsida; order Ranunculales; family Papaveraceae; genus Papaver; species Papaver armeniacum. Next base: position 10,130 of record JAJJWW010011902.1, read on the forward strand.
GATTCTCCTGATAGCGATCTTGATTATCTTAGTGGCGAAGAACTCGGAAATGAAGAAACCACCTCTCCTAATAAAACTATCAATGATGATGCTGCGAATAAAACTGTCAATGAAGAAGGACTCTTTGGAAATATATTAGCTAGCGAAAACATAGATGAAGTCATTTGAAGAAAACCCAACATCTCCTTCTAGTGAAAAAGCTACTATTTGAGAAATGATTTTCTCTTGTAATCTTTGTTCTCGTACTTTTGCTCCTTTATATACTTCAATCATCTTTTTTGATGTATGTACTCGTTTGTGTTATTCTCCTTTGTTTCAACAAATATATTTTTTGGTATTTAATGATTGCTATTCCATTATCTTTATTTATGCTGAAATTCACTGTTGCGACAAGATCGCAGGATGTCTTTACATTTTCATGTATTGACCCATTGATCTTGCCTTATCATTGTTTTTGTGTGGTCTTATTTTGCCTTCCTAATTAAAGGTCTTATTTTTCCACCCCTCATTTTGCATCAATACGACAGGTTTAAATATTCTTGCGAACGTAAAATCCTATGGCATTGACGTCTTGCGACAAGATCGCTGGACGTCTTTACACTTTCGTGTAATGACCCATTAATCTTGTCTTATCATTTCTTTAGTATTTTTGCCTCTGCAGGATATTTTATTTGCGACAATATGACAAGCCTAAATGCTCTTGCGAATATAAAGCCCCATGACATTGCCGTCTTGTGACACTTATCAGCTCCCTAATGGAGGGTGCCGCCCTTATCATCTCCCTGGTTGCCCCTTCAAGGAGGCGTACATCGGCCATACAAGACTAGCTCCTCCCATCCGGTCTTAACAACAACCAGTTATTTTCGCAGCCTCTTATCCCTTATACCTATAGGGTTTATGGTTACGAGACTACACCCTAAGTGGAGTTTTCTTCGGGCCGAGTGCAACATATGCCAAGACTTTCCAAGAATGGCCGAGACACTTCAAATGCCCCAGGCACTCTTGGCTCAACCGTGTACCCCGACGCCTTGAGCATACACTGACTCCTTGGAAGAGACCCTCGGGCGTCCAACCAGGGTATAACCTTATATATATATAGTTGGAAATCCAAGGTATCTCTCCCGGATAGGCTTTCATGGGACCCAAATCTCCATGACTCAGGTTCTAGGAGCGGTGTAACCTTTTCACTGAGCCATGTCAAGAGATACCCCCTTATATGACGCACTTTAGGTCTTACATTTGCCTCTTACGAAATATCATTCGCGAACTAGGGTGTACGCCATAAAGGTTTGTCCCATTCACTCATTCATTCAATCATTCATTTTTGGTTAACATTTGATAATTCATTTGCGAAATATTCGCACATTCTTTCTTGATTTCGCAATATCTCTGTCGCGGGAACATTTCATATCATTTCATTCATTTAACATTTCAGAATTTATTCTTTCTTTTCCATCTTCTATGGGTAATATTTCTTGAGATATAATCTATTCCATGGTCTACCCAATCTCTGGCCCACATCTTTGCCTTCTGGATCCATTAATCTGTATGCCCCTGTTCCAACTATCTCTTTGATGATATAAGGTCCATCCCATTTTTTCGCTAACTTGCCACAACTTTCTCGCTGATATATTGGTGTCTCTCGCAACACCATATCACCTGGTTGAAACTCGCGTGTTTTGACGCGTTTGTTATAAATTGATTGACGCTTGGATATTGGTTTTTGATACCGTCCAAGTTATTCTCATACCAATCAGTTCACGGATTCCATCATGTTGATTTGCTAATTGATTTGAGAAAGATATATAACTCTTGGATATCTTTCCTTGATTGAGTTTGACTGTCTAGTTGATTCTCTCGGAATTATATTGGAGTTTGTCCATACAAATTGCCGAACGAAATATTGGGTGTAGTTGTTAAACCCCCGCTTTTTCATTGTCACTTTTGAGTGCTTGGACCACACTAGCAGAATCAGAACGAACTAGAATTCGTCTCAACTCAAACCTCACAACCCACTCTAAAACAGCTATAACAACATATATCTTTGCTAGTAATCACTCCCAGTCTGAGCACTCCGAAGTCGCAGTCATCTCCACTTGCTAACAACATTACCAACTCCAGCTTCTCCAGGTTTACCGCGTGAAATCTCATGAAATCCAGTGACATTTTAGGTATCATATACTTCACTCTGCCCAACAACACAAAATATTATTACTATGTGATTAACAAATTTGGATAATTACGCATATATTTTGTTTGCCTTAAAAAGAGGTAAAATAAGGTTAAATTAACCAACAACTTCAAGCTCTATGATCTTGGTATCTTGCTTCTTGGTATGATTTGCATGCTTTTGTTATCCCAGATCATCAAGTACCTTGTAATCTCGACACATGATAAATAAAATGCGAAGAAAAATAATTTGGGTGAAGACTACATTGACTTAAGTCAAATGGTGTTAAATCAAAAGTATTAAAAATCAAACAGACAAACGAAAAAGAAAGAAAAAGCCACCAAAGTAGGTTAAATTGAACAATAACTGAAAACAATAGGCCCCCTTGGATTTCACAGAAACAACAGGCAAAAGTTTGGATATTTAAACAGTAAAAAATAATAACCGAAAGAAAAAGAAAAAATATTGTAGAGTAGTAGAAGAAGAAGACTCACATACAAGCGTCATTCTTCTCTCCCGTCTGTGGATTTTATTGTAATCTTTCAACAAAAAAACATAAATTGATTCTATATTACGCGTCAAGGAAATTCCGACTGACCCATATCTTTTGATCTCTTCAATCAAAGTATTCATCAGTGTTAAACAGGTATAATCTTTGTTTTATTTTTCTAACTTATTTTCTTCAATTGTAGTATTATGTTTTCCTTTTTATTCGATTTTGCGAATTTAGTTTATATTTACTTTCTCGGGTTTCATTCAAAATTGAAACCTGGTTCGACTTTTGTAGATCATTAGTTGATTAAGTGAGGTTTCAAGGGTTTTAAGTTTATAGCGTATGGTTTTTTAAGAAATTGAAGATATGGGTTTTCTGTTTTGTTTATTTTTATTATGGTTTTGATGTCTAATTGAAACTTCTAGGTGATATTGGATCTGAGTTTTGTTTTGGTCTTTTATGGTGGAAACCCCTCTTTTCCTATTTTTAGTTTCTGTACTAATTCCGCAGGAAATAGCGAAATAGGTTCTGAGTTTCCAGTTTTCATTTAGGACGGTTAAGGATGAGTTTGTTATTCACAGTAGTTTTGATGATGATGTTCACAAGTAATAATTGTTCAAGTATGGTTTCTGTGTATTTGGGAATTGAGGTTTTTACTTCTTTCATTTGGATTTCACTGCCAAAATGGTTATATGGTGTCTGAATGAATCCTATTTTGTTGTTAGTGTTGTTGTTACGGTCGAGATTGGATTAAGTAGAACATCTTTAACTTGGTGTAAAATGTGTTTGAAGAAACATTTGTTGGAATTTCAGTTTCAAATCATCATAAATATGATAATAATCCATACTTTATCATATCTTTAGAGATAGAGGAGGCTAGAAGAGAATCCCAGTCATGCTTTCCGCATGTCTCTATAACTTTTCAATCATAATTAGCATTAGATCTTTTTGCATATATTTCGTATCCGCTTTAGTGTTTGGCTTGTCTCACTCTGTTTCTCGCATGCGCATCGTCAGAGCATGTATTTGCTATTCTGCTGACTCCAATAACAAGATGGTTTAATTATTTCTAACTTTTCATTTATTTACCAAGTCTTTTATTTTTTATATTTTACTCTTTCTCTAGGAGTTCAAATGGGAAAGGTAGAAATTTTGCATATTCTGCACCATTACAATGTGAAATTATGCAGAACAACAGAGCTTTAATAGTTTGTCAAATTCTTATGTATATTCTACTTTATGTTTTGTGCATTTTGTGAATATATATATATATATATATATTTTTTTTTTTCTTTTCGATTTCATTTCTCTGAGGAAATTTTCAAAGGTGTCGTTATATGCTTTACATCTAACCCATATTAACATCTTTTAGCTTTCTCACCAAATAGATGTCTTTGCATAACAGTAGAATGGAAATGTGCACATGATGGCAGCAGCAGAAACAAGGGTAGCATGGCAGCGCACAGCTAATCGTTGCATGGTCCAAGAAGATGCTAAGAGAGCACCAAAACTAGGTTGCTGCTCTTCTTCTTCTGAATCACAGGCTGATGCGTGTTCTGGTGACACATCAAATGGTTCAGATCATTCTAATGCTGGTTTTATGCATCTGAACTGGAACTTGTCGAATTCAAATCTTCCTCCAGATACAAAATGGTGGCTTCAGCTACAACCTAACTATGGGAACCAAAAGGATTTCGCCGGTGAACAGCTAAGTTCCTTGGAATCTGAGCTTGAGTCTTCGAGAACTGAGGAGGTGAACACCACTAAATATATAGGAGATCTACCTATAATCGAAGAAAATAAGAGACACACAGATCCACACTGGAGGGTATCTACTACTTGCATGAAAAATGATGCAGAGGCTAAACATCAAGAGCTGAAAGCTGTAAATAGTAACAGCACACAAAAGCCTCTGAAACGTAAAGATGCTGATGACTTCTGGTACAAGGATGATGAGTTAGTGGACTTGGACTCAATTGATCAGTTAATACTGAAACAAAATTTTGACTTTGAAACTCCTTGGATAGGGGGCGGGAAGTCTGAGCCTTGGTGGCGCACGGTGGATAAAGACGAATTGGCTTCTTTGGTTGCTCAAAAATCTATGGAGCACATTGAAAATTGCGATCTCCCTCCACCACAGAGCACGAAAGTAAGGAGAGGCCCATTTAGTGGTCTTGAAAACTTTGATCATGGTGGGATCTTTTCTTCATCTTTGGATCTGAAGGGAAGCACAACTGTTCGCAATGGTAGTCCCACATGTGGCTTTGGTGGAAAAGGGCACTCACTTTACAATTCAGAGAAGTCTTTCAGGTATTTCTGTAGACTTTCATTTTCTGTAAAGGCTTTTCTTTTCTTTCTGTTCTCTTCTTCCTCTTTTTTATGGTTTCAAGTTTCTTGTGTGTTGGTAGTTAAGTGTCAATTTTCATGGGATAAGTGTCAATTTAAGAGCTCCAGGTTTTGGAGCAGTAGCCAACTAACATGCCACTGTACATATTCAGGGATCGAGTGTGCCTGTTGAACACAATCCGAGTATGTAGAATAAAAAATACATGAATTTGGTGTCCTGTTGAATTGCAAATGTGAAAAATGTAGAGTAGGAGTAAATTGGTTTTACTATTTTTATCAGATGTAAACATAGGTTTAACCAGCCATCAAAGTATATAAATTGCAATTTATAACTGGAGTGCTGGAAGATATGATTATTTCGAAGAGGGTGATAGGAACACATTTTCAACACATGTCAAACTAAAAGTTTTGAGATTATCCAGCATTTGTATTCTTAGTAGTCATGAGTATGCTGGTCATATGACTCAGAGTTTCTTCTTCTCGTGCTCCTGATAATTGAGTTTGTTTCAGTCCATAAAACAACATGCATGGAAATATTGGTATCCGTTTTCTTCTTGTTATTCATTCAGAAATATTAAGAGTAATGCATGTCAGTTACAGTAGCACCAACAGCAATAGTAACACCAGCAAGGATTCAGCAGAATTGCGTCGAACCTCTGAGAGTGAACCAAGTAAGGCAGAGTTGTTAGAGGCACTTCGTCATTCCCAAACACGGGCAAGAGAAGCTGAGAAGGCAGCCCAGCAAGCTTACCATGAGAAAGAAGACATCGTCAAGCTTTTCTTTAAACAAGCTTCACATCTCTTTGCATACAAACAATGGCTTCAACTGCTACAGTTAGAAAACATTTGCCTCCAGCTCAAGAACAAAGACCAGCCGATTTTTCCAATGGACCTTCCATGGATGCCAAACATAGGGAGGCAACGAAAGAAGGATAAACAAAGGCCCAAGAAGGGCAAGAGGAACCCACTGAAATACATTGGTAGATATGCTTTTGCTTTCGCTGTGGGGTTGGGTCTTGCCGGTGCAGGCTTGCTACTAGGATGGACCATGGGTTGGTTGCTACCGATATTTTAAACCGGTGCAGGGTTACTATGGAGTATGGATCTTATAAATTGGTGCAGTGCAGCTACTGACAGACCATTATTCTAGTCTTGTAGTATGGGCACGTGGTTGCTCCAGCTGCTGCATTGTAGTAGTGTTAAGCTATGGGTGCAGCGTTGCTCCTGGCACACCATAGTTGTAGTTTAGTCATAGTAATGGGTGTGGGGTCTTGGTAGACAGGAAGTACTTCTCGAAGGTGATGATTAAGTATTTCCAAAATGAAGATGGTGTTTTGTTCCATCATGACAGGTGTCTGGAAGTTCTCACGTTTGTGTAGATAAAAAAGAAGGTTCCTATGCATGAATTTTATGTACAAATGTAAATGTGTATATATGTGGCAACTGTAACATACTTCAAAACAGAACAATCTCTTTAGTTATGGGTGCCTACTGTAATGTTATTTTTGGTGCTGTTCGAGCCAGTGGGGCTTCTAAATGAAAATTTATTTGCGTGCTAACTGATGATGTTAACTGTAAGAAATGGTGGTGTCTGGAAACTGTCTCTGTTACGTATATGGCAGATGAACATCCTATGTATGGTTTCTTACCTTTGAAGTCTCTTGCGTCAGTACTTTGTGGACATCCCGTCTTCACTTATTTTTGTACCTTGTTACATTGGTTTGTGAATGCACAGTTCATCTATATCTGGTTTGATCTGGTTGCGCTGGAGCTCTGATACAAACTTCTGCTATATGTTTAAGACAGTACTCATGGAGTAATATCTAATACAAACTTCTGCTATATGTTTAAGACAGTACTCATGGAGTAATAGAGTTTCATAAGTTGATTCACACTGCTTTAGTACAAAATTTCTGGCGTGTAAAATACAATTGTGTTCGGGATGCAAAAGCCAAACTAGTCAGGGTATTGTGCCGAAAGAAAGCTACATGTTAAGTGCAATTTGGGTATTAAACAAGGATAAATGAGAAATCTATAGACAAGGTATCTACTTCGATGCTTCACTGACCGAGTCCTCTTAGAAAACATTGGACAGTGGACACTGACAAATAAAAAACGAACACATTTTCAGACGCCCTGGACCAACCGGGATGGAACTTGGCAGTTTAGAACTTCCTTTCAATATTCATCCAAGAAGGTATACAAATCGGCCTTCTTTGACTTGCGTCGACTGAGTAAGTTTTTGAGTATGCGCTTGCTTTTACTTTGATGCTGCTCAATATCTCTGTGGTTGTCCTTATCAGCACTGGCTTTTTGATTGTCCGTATCAGCATAGGCACGTGTTATAAATGACTTCGGAGGGTCCAAAGGATACTGTACATGACACAAGAGATTAATCCCTTAATAATAGCCTTTCCCTAGGAAATTATGACAGCTTTTAATTGTTGCATAGTCTGTAATAGATCTTTGGTGAACCCAGAATTATTAAGTATGTAACAGAGCTCCGAAAAGGAGAATATACAAAGCTTGTTAGCACATCTAGGAGGAGTGCACTGCAGGCGAAGAAACTTCTGAGAACAAACCTACCATTCCTATAAGCCCCGTACATCTATCAGAAAGTTTAGAAAACAAAACACTCAAACATAAACCAAGTCAAAACCAGGACACCTCAACTGAACAGCAATTATCACGGCCATAGTCATAACAAGGGGGAATTATATGATTATCCTTCCTATGGACACAATTTTCAGTTTAGTCATAATGACTACTAATGGCCATCCAAACAAATTTATGTTCATGCATCAGTGAAGACTAATGCCAATTTTGCTGATAGTGGTACTCTTAGTTACATAGTTACAGGTAGATTATGGAGCTCGAGCAAGCACATCAATAGTAGTTGACAAGCAGAAACTTCTGCAGGCACTTGTAATGGTTTGTATAGGTAATAAGGTTCGGCTTTCTTTTCAGAAAAACAAAACAAAACTAGAAACAATTTTCTTCTTGTTCACTAAGTAAAGGTAGAATCCCGAAGCTGACAATATAGCTAAGAAGGACAAAAACTTGCTTCACAAACACCCATGCGTATCGTCTAAGATTCTTAAGCAAAATAATGTAATGGTTTGTATAGGTAATAAGGTTCGGCTTTCTTTTCAGAAAAAAAAAAAAAAAAAAACTAGAATCAATTTTCTTCTTATTTTGCACGAAGTAAAGGTAGAATTCACTTACCCGTTTGCTTGTATTACCAGAAGGGATTTTAGTAGTTGTTGATCTACTCAGGATAGGAGTTATCGATCTACCCGGGACAGGAGTTGTTGATCTACTCAAAATCTTTGGGCTCGATCTAGCGGAGGTAGATCCAGAACGTAAGAGTGGAAATTTAGAGCGAGGTGAGTCTGGTTCTTTATCAGACACTTTTTGCTTATCTGCTTATCGCCAGTGCATAGGAAACAAGAAACCGATTAGTAATTCGTTACCACTGTCTTTGGAATATCAGCTTTATAATTTTCTTTCATCCACACATGCAATGTACTTTTGTTTGGACAAATACCTCTGAAAGAAAACAGACCGTGTTGCATAGAAAGCAATGTAGGCGATGGTGAACGTCCTTTTCTGCAAATAAAAAAAGAAGAAGTTTACAACTCTCCGTTGCGTTAAATACTAATGATTGCTACAAACTACAATGTACATATGTATGAAGTACCCGATCAAAGATGGTTGGGTTTTGATTGTCCCTCGAACAACTAGAGCAAAAACAATCACATAATTAGACAAGTTTCTAGCTCATTTATTTTGTTGACCAACAAACTAAAAATGAATGAGTTAAATACCATTGTTCGATTTTTGCCATATGTCTTCATCTTCATGATTGTGCCCTGGAGGTTGTGGTGTTTTACGTGCAGGTGTTGGAGAACGCGTTCTTCTGCAGCAAAAACCAAACAAGTCAATTTAGAAGAATTCTTTTTACAGTAACATAAACACAACTGAACTTTAGACTTCGATTGCACATAATAAGATTTCTTACCTGACTAAAGAAGGTTCGGCATTTTTTACTGCAACTTGAACAGCTTCATAAAAAAAAAAAAAATCATCACATCACGCAATTATAAGACATGAATATATCGAGATACCAGGTAACGGTGAAAGTTATGCTTACAGTTATTCAACTTTTTCCATTTTTCTTCATCTTCTTGTGCTTGCCCTTGATGTGTCGGTTTAGTGGGTGTAGGAGTATACACATTTCTGAAACAAGAATCGAACTAAGTTTTTGTAGGTTTTTTTGGCAGCATGGGCGAGTTTGCAGTTGGTGGTATAAGCTTGAGAAAGGCAATTTACCCAAATGAAGATGGTGGAGCGTTTCTGAATGTCGTTCGAACAGCTAAAACAAAAGAACAATGGTTGTCAAAATGTTCAAAAAGTGCATTCAGTACACCAACATACCAAACATCCAAAGATTGGGATAACAATATACCATTCTTCAACTTATCCCAATTATCTTCATCTCCTAAGCTACTCCCTTGATAAGCTGATATAGTAGGTCCAGCAGAGAAAACAGATTCCCCAACTGCTCAACATGTTCAGAATACCAATATATTTAGCATTACCAATAGTGTTTATATTTTAAAATACATGAAAGAAGATTGCGGGGAATTTGTATTTGCCTGGCAAGATATACCGCTTATGATGCTTCGGAGTCGCTATCGCTAAGGACTGCTGAGCAAATCCCTCATGATCAATGTACGCTTGACATGTTCTTAATCTCTAACAGCATGGGACAAGTGAGAAGTCAATACAAGATGAATTGTACAGTTTCTAATCTGTTTCGGATATGTTCAAAACAAGTTTTCCTTTTTACTTCCGGCCTGTAAGTTTTTCTTTTTTCCACTGTTGTTCTTCAGTGAAAAAAAAACAACACAATTTTCAGACTAGACATCAAATACTAGAAGAAAATTGAATGCATAAAATTAAGTACCTGCTCAATGCAAGAGACCCGTAATTGTGTCGCGGAAACTTCATCAACTTTCTCATCAACAAGAAGGTTCACTCTATTTGTTAATGAGCCCAAATGATCGACGGTATTAACAAGAGCTTTAATAGTATAATCTTTCAAGTTGCTGACCAATCTGTATGATACCAGAAATGAGAGGTTTTAAACCAGTGCACATACTATACAAGTGGAAAATATCTGTAAGCATTGCATCAAAAAAACAGCATACATTGGTTTCTGTTTATCATTAGGATAAGCTGCTTCAAAATACTCGGCCGCTGAGTACAACTGTGATCTCAAATTTCTCAAGTCCTGAACAAATGCATTTGAGAAATGAAACCTCATTACCGATTAGAGTAAAACAAAGAATTAAAACGTCGAAACAAACTGATTAAGCTACTTCACTGGTGGAAACAGAGCCATACATAGAGATAATCCAATATGGACACATTGAGAAATCCAATTCTCCTTAACAAACAAAATTAGCACCATTTATTACCAAGTTAACAAAGTAAAATGGTAAATTTACCTTGACACTATCCGAGAAAAGCAAATTCTTGCTCATAAACATTTCATCTTCACAGTTTGATGATTGCGTAGGAATCGATATCGTAGAAGAAGTAGATGAAGACATGGTAGTAGTCTTCATTGTGAGAAGGGGAATCTCAACTTGGGGTATCCTTCTTCTGCAAAGCATAAAACAAAACCAATTTTCATATTTCCAAAATAAAACTCTAAAAACAACGGCTCTATTAAAAAGGTGTTCTGCAACTAACCAGCAAGACTCTTCATTGATTAACAAACAATTTCATTAGTAACATAAAACCAGAAAAGATATATACTATAATTCCTTAAAAGAAAAAGAAAATGGAGATGATGATATATGATTGAAGAAAACTTACTTAAGGTCTCTTACTTATCTTTATTTCTTCTTTTCTTCTAAGCTGCTTCAAAATTTGAAGACATAAAAGATAAAACCCACTAGCTATTATTCATGAGGAGATATACCTCTTGTCAAAAAGTAAGCTAGCCGATACTACTAAAAAAGCTAAAGAAACAAAGACTATGAAGTTGATGTAGAGATTTTTTATAAAGTTGTTATTCTGGTAAAGTTGAAGGAATAGAAGGACTAGTTTAGTTGGTAGAGAGATTTATTAGAGATGTATTGTCGATGAAGAAAGGTCCAAGGGACAACACAAATCAATAATAAGGACTAAGGAGAGTAAAGGAGAGCACGTTGTCAGCAAACCATGATTTGCGGAAACTAATTCTTAAATTCTTACAACAACAACAACAGCAACAAAAAAACTCATAGTCCGTCTGTCTTCCTTACTCCAACCTTGGTTTAGAAGCAATAACAGGGAAATACTAAGAGGAGTTGGCCCGTGAAAAATATCCCAATAATTATTTCAATTCAGGTAATGATGAAGAATTTTGAACCTACTGTAGGTGGTGGTGGTGCGAACTGCAAACGAATTAGAAAGATGACTATTAACACCCGATGATCACTATTTGAGAGGCAAAATGCATCTTTGATGGACAGTGGTAGCATACTTTATATTCAAGACCACCTAGCATGATCTTTTCACCCACCCATTTAAAAGACCTTAAATGCCATTCTGATGGATGAATTTTAATTATTTGGTTTTGCTTAGGGGAGATGATTAAAGGTAATGTATTAATTGGATGTACCGTGGAAATGCAGAACTAGTGATGATCATTTTATTAAAAGTTCATACCTAATAGTCAAACCGTCTTTTTAGTCCCAATTCTATAGAGTATTATTGTATGGGTTCTAAACTTAGAATGAGCTACTGTATGTAAGAGGCACCATTTTTAGTTAACAGAACCAAAACTGGCGCCCCCCAATTGGTCCACTCTTTTACCTACCAGAAACCACATTCTCTTCTTCTTTTGTGGGTCCACTGACAAACATTTGGCTTTATCTTTTTTAAGGAGAAAAAAGAGAGAAAGTTAAGGTGATATAAATCCATCTTTAAAAAACCTTGAAGTTGCTAACACGTTCGAATCACAACTGGATGATTAAGGTCTTTGAGTTCCTTCCTGGATGCGGAGTTAACACGGTACGAGTCATTTGAGCATATCACATTGGACGTTTATAAAAATTGGCCGACCCAAACTTACACCTTGTTTGTTTGGGTCAGACTCGTGATCTGGATCCGACTTAGTGCGATTCAGATATCAGATCGTTTATTTTTCTATTTTTCTGATGCCTGATTCGAAACCTGATTTGGTTCGTACATCTGACTTGAGGCTATTTTGAGTCTGCTATAATTTTATATTTGACTCGCTAGACATATATCTGATTGCATTCAAAAGTTTTTATACTTTTATACTTTTATCAATAATAATTAATAATTTTTAAGTCAGACGTAACCAGTCAGATTCATATGTAATGAGTCATAAAAACAAACAATTTGGGTTCGACATTTTTGACCATTCCCAAACGTTTTTCTTAACCGACTCCGAGAAAATTCACTGGTAATTAAAGTTGTCAAGAAAGTAATGCCATAATTTTCTTTTTCGACACAATGTAAGAATAAGTGACTCTGGGTTTCCTATGTAGCAGAATAGAAAAGACATTGACTAGACTGCACACATCCAGCTCTCTGCAGCATATCAAGAGTTGGAGCTCCATCATGACAAAGAGTCCAAACAAGAAATGAAACTTTCAAGGGTATCTTTGGATTCCAAACTTGCTAATGCGGGAAAGTCAACAGACCATCAACATCTAAGGCCTCGTATCAATTATCAACTGTAAAGTCAGGTCTACAAACCCACTTTCTGTTGTCTTCCAGTGTAGTGTCTTGAGAGACAATTATATCTCCTAGAGCGTGAACCATACCAGCCACATAGCCCACTTCCTGTTTATTTAAAGCTCGTTTAAAATGGAGATTTCACTCTTCATTCCCAGTCACAACTTCATTGACAGTTGTAGTTTTAGACCTCGATAAACCATAAATTCTTGGTGTTTATGGGTGAAAACTATTCCTGCCGGATTTGGTAATTTGGGGTGTGTGGATGAGGAATGAATCTAAACCATAAACAAATGCACTGCGCGGTGAGTGCTTGTAGATTCGGAAATCAATCTGTGCAAGTCCGGCCTAAACCAAGAAATGGCCGTTCCAGGACTTGTTTCGGTCACAAAGTGAAGGAGATGGGGTTGATCTTAGGGAGGGAAGCGAAGAAGGTGTTGATATTGTGAAGGTGTTGGCTTGCTTATGACTTGTAACAGAAAGGTGAGCAGGCTTACGATTGATGCAAGCAGGCTCTGGGTGTTTGAATACGTTTTTGTATTAACACTTGGTTTCTGTCTCGTCTCGACTTGTGTTGTTTTTCTTCTGTCTCCTTTTTTTCTCCTGTGTTGAAAATAGGGAGGAGAACCTATTTATACAAGTCATTTGAGCCTTATTCACGTCTCTCGTGGGAAGTGGAGGAAGTGGAGTGATGGAGTAGTGGAGGTGTGTGTTGTTGTTACACGACCAGTCTTGCCCACTTCTCCTGTCATCTCTAACCGTCCATGACTTCCTAACACGTTCTTGTGATGGCGCGTTGCACGCTGCACGCTGTAAACCGCTTGAGACCAATCCCCAAAGTATGTATCCCCAGTTTGTGACATGATTGATGTCTCGAGTGTGTGGATCGTGAGGATCCGTAAAAGGTAGCACGTAATGCTAAATTGAATAAGCTGCGTTATCGGGAAGTTGATACTTGTGAAGTATTATGTGTATTTTATCACGGGTACCGCATCCTGGTGTGGTAGAGTGATGGGTGGTGATTACCATGACGCCTCAGCGACCGGTTAACTCGACCGGGGTTGTATAACCAAGCGGTGAAGTTGGACGGACGAGATGACCTTTGAGAAACTCATCTGCGACCGTTGGTGGAATTAGGGTTTTAGAAGAGGTGCGCAAGCATCCCTCTTCAGCCTGGTCGAATCCCATCTTGGGATATGACTTTGGCCAGGCCGACCGTACATGCGTGTAGACGGCATGACGGTGTAGGCGCCTATACCCATTACCTCACGAAAGTATTATCTGGGACACTCAATTCGTCGGTGAAGTTAAGTGGTCGAGATCAATTTGTGACAGAAAACCGGTCCGCAAGAGCCGCGCGTCATGCCCATTTCGGGCGCACGTTCCAAGATGACCAATCTTGGTCGGTCTTGGCCGATCGGTCTGGTGTGAAGGTGGTAGGATGGTGTTCACGCCTATACCTGAATATCCCATGAAAACGTGATATGAGCCATCCAAATCGTCCGTGAAGTTGAGCAATCGAGATCGGTTGCGGTTTGGGAGGTATGACCACGCTAGTTTGGGCGCGCGTCTTGGAATAACCGGGCATGACATGCCTTGGCCGATCGGGTGAGGGGATAGATGGGTCCACGGTGGTCATCTTTGGTATGACTAGGACCGCTTAATCTAATCTTGGACCCTCCATTCGTGTCGGAGAAGATGGACGCTCGTGATGCTCAAAACCCTAATTTTGGGTTTCAAGGCCGTGCGACCATGCTTTATTCGGCGTACGAATTGGGATAACCAACCATGGTTGGTCCTGACCGATTGGTCGAGGTATGTAGGTGGTAGGCTTGGGAATGGGTAAATTTAATGCCTACATGTTATAACCGCAAGTGCACGGGGCCTGTTGGAGGCGTGGCAAGTACGGGTCGAACCACAGAGACTTGTGGTGCTATAGTTGATCTCTAGGCTTACTTAAACTGATTTCCTAGCAAAGTAACACAATTTGTAGTTTGTCGATGCGATTTGGATTGAAATGTGGCTCTAAACTAAGGCGGTGACAATGTGGAAAGCACCGGGTGGTGAATCCACCTCTAATCCCATGTTCAGCAATCTAATTGAGGCTATGTTCTTGAGCTTTCCCATGAAAGTCTAAATGTGATGTTTATTAAGCGATTTTTGCTAACAATCCCTAGTATGAGTTGTCTTCTTACAGTCTGACTCATCACAGCTTGTTAGCTTCATCGGTTAACTACTAATCCTACACAATATCACCCGAGAAGAATAAAACCTAACTAGATATGCTTGACATTGAAAATCAGGGGTTTCATCAACACCCTGATAAATTAAATTAAAACATTCAAAACAAATAACAAATTAAATCTAAAGTGGTGCTCTGGCTATCCCAGGCATAAACTCTAACACACTCTACTCACTTCTATTTATACATGCAATTCTAAACCCTAATTTTCTTCAAAATACAAATTAAAAGCAAACCCATACCGCCCATATCCTTTGAATCGTACTCTCCTCTTGTCAATTTGTCTCAGAGCTCCATACGTCCATAGTTGGTGAAACCCTAGCTCTTATTTTCTCTAAGTTAGCTTCTAGGGTTGGGAGAAGCTACGAGAGAGAGAAAACTAGAGCTAGAGATGTGGAGAAGGTGGTGTGGGCATACATTTGCGGGGATGGTTGTTGTGTGTCGGGAGGTGATGGATGTGGTGACTGCAATGAGTATGGGAGGAGAAGAAGAAGGTAAGGGATTTGCGAGAGGGTTGCTCGAGAGAAGAAGAAAGAGAAGATGGAGGAGAAATGGTTAGGTCGATGGGGGTATAGGTGTAGGCGAGTTTTGCTGTGGAGCGGAGGCATCGAAGTTTGATGAGGAAGGCGGAGAGAGCGTTGGATTTAGCTGAGGAAGATCTGAACGGCTCAGGGTGAATGGGATGTTTCGGTGTTGAGCGGAGTATCAAGAGATGATGTATAGGAGTGCGATGAGCGTTGGATGCATAAGGATGAAGATCTAACGGCTCGGAAGAGACGGGCTCGGATTCGGGTCATGGCTAGCTCAAGCCCATGTCTTGTAAGTTGGGTTGCGACTGATGCGCGCGCGGGCTTTGGCTTTCTGCTCCATAGACGCTTGTCTCCAATTCTTTGCTCTTTTGGCTTCGCACTTTCTCCGAACTTTATTTATTACCTAAAAACACAAAATTAATTAATACAAATATTTATTCTTGAAAACAAAGAAAACACAGAATCTGGGATAATATCTGATTCTTGAGCACAAAAGATGAGTTAAATGCCAATAAAAAGGTGTATAAATATGCAATATTTGGCACTCATCAAATACCCCCAAACCTGAATTTTACTTGTCCTCAAGTGAAACAGAAATTAAGAAATCCTAACTATACCCCTGTCGCGGGTCTCTCGAATGCATTTAGCGTATGCACTAAGCCTTTAAACCCCTAGGTGTCCCTAGTGGACGAGTTGTAGTCTCGTGAGGGTTTACCAGAGGTGTACCCACAAAACCTTCTCCAACTTCAGAGTGTAAAAGAGTCTCAAGCATCCAAGGAGCTATGAGGACATAGAGTTTCGCATGCTAGTAACACGAAGTTAGAACTACCAAAGAACGCATTCTCATCCTTAAGTCTTTGAGCGAGAAGTAACCATACCATATGAAAGAATTCGGATTCGATCGTGATCATAAGCCTCGACCGCCTCACCATTAGGGTTTTATGATAATTGCACTCAAAAGATTGCTTTTTAGTCTCTCATGTGTGCAGGCAGGGAATAAAGAGAAAAATCCCGCACACGTTGTAGGTAAGAAGGATAACCTTCCGAAATAAATTCGGAGACTCCACGAAGTGTGGACAAAAAGAATCTTTTTCTGATGATCTCTAAGAAAGGAAATCAAACATTAGCAAGGGTGGGAGTACTCACTTACCTTTTCACCCGATCGGCAATTAACATCATTCTCTCATAGGAACCATAGAAACGTCTTCAATCTTCGGTCTTCAATTGTTGATGACGAACTTCTGAACTTCATAAAAACTTGACAATTTTTTTTTTTTTTTTTTTTTTAACCATAATAAAACAATAAAACTCAATTTTCCACAAACTTCATTAATTCTCATCTTCTTTTCTTTTCTTTTCTTTTCTTTTGTTGCACGTAAACCTTGGACTATATCAACTTTTCCTTCAAATATTCTGATGATGCTCCGCTTGCTGACGATGATGTGTTTCTATGGGTCCATTGATTGAGAGAGAGAGTGATGCTAACCGCAAATCGATATTTAGAAGGAGTTTTCATCTTTAAACGTCACCCTCATGATTGACAAAAATTAGCACTCAAGAGATCAAAAGTAGTCTTTGGAAGTGGTGTGAAGTTGGGTAGCTCACCATTCCTACCCGGAATTGATGTACGGTGACACACACTCTAATGACTTTTCTAGAAAGTTGCAAAAAATTGAAGATTGGTGCCTCACTTGATGTAAAATGGGTAGTCTCCACTATGGGTGATCACAATTCTACTACCGAATATCTAAACAACACCTAATTCGCCCTCCGATATGGTTAAATCCAACTTTAACGCTCTAATCAACTAAGAAACCTGATTGCGTTCTCAAGTACTTCCAAGTTGTTATTTTGGTGAGACTCTCTATGTAAACATAGCTAGAAGCATGCTAGTGACTCTAAAATCTCTAAAAGTTGGAGGTTTTATTTACAAAAGAGTTTTTTTTTTTTTTTTTTTTTTTTTATGAAGTGAAACAAAAAGACTAAAAACTCTATATGCAAATGCACCCCCAAACCTAAATCAAACATTGTCCTCAATGTGTCGACAGATAGAAAAAATTTAAAGAGTCACATACCATGAGAACTATGTTGAGTAGAGAAAAGGGAAGAGATTACCGGATGTCGGCGGGAGCAAGGTTAGAGCTTCATTCGTTAAGGCTAAAATCCAACATTCTCAGCGGAGATCATATCGGATTAGCACAATATATGCACAAGAAGACTCAACCGATTCAAGAAAGAAAATATTAACAAGTCCTACTGGATTATATACAATGAAAATTCACCGTACACCAACAATCTAAAGAGTTGAGGGTCAACCCAATAGAAAATATGTACAAACATCAACAACCTTACACAGATATAAAATGAGAGTGCAAGTAAGGCTGCATATGGGAATGATTTTCCCCCAAACCTAAACTTGTGAACAGATGTGTTTTTGAGCACAAAATCTTGCAATTTTAAAGGTACATCATGCAAAAAGTCTAACTCAAAATGAGTTTTGCTAAGAACAGGCAGACATACACATTTCAATTGTGGCTCCTTAAAAGTGTTACACTTTGATGCAAAATAGTCCAAGAGGACTTGGGAAGCACAAAGCTCTAGGCCTAAATTAGGCATTTTCAGAAAAGTTGGTTTTGCAATTTTGTGACAAACTACACCTAGGTTTGGTGGAGGAGTTTCAATCTGTGACTTAGGAGAGAGATTAGGTACATCTAAGTTGTTTTCATGTATAAAATCATTTGCACCATTACACACTTTCCTAAGGTCAGAAGAAGGTAAATCATGCTCACCAGCATAGAACAATTCATCAATTTCCATGTCATACTCATCAGAGGAGGCAACATGTTGTGACATGGGCAGGGAATCAGACACAAAAATAATATCATGATCCAAAAGAACATTAGTGTCAACAGAAGATTCATCCTTTCTTAAGTCACAAGCAAGTTGTGTAGCATGCTCACATTCACTGAAAAATTTCACAAATCCAAGCTCAGAGTTAATATCACATGTATGAATGTTAGAAGAAGTATCATTCATAGGGTTCACAGAAGAGACGCCTAACGTCTCTGAACCCAAAAATTCCATCATATTTTCAGTTTGCACATGCTCTTCTAACATATCATATTCATCATCATCATCCTCCTCATAACAAAAGTGCATTTCCCTATTCAAAATTGTAGCATTTCTAGTGTACTCATTTACCTCTAGATTAGGTTCATATTCTTTATTAATTGCATGGGTAGGAATAGAAACACTATTTTCAAAATTTTCTTCATTAGGGACAACAATCATCCTATCATGAACTTCCCTCCATTCTTTTTTTCTAAATGAATCAGGTTCATCTTTAAAAACGAGTAACACTGTTCAATGGAAGGAGAGTCTTCAATAGTGGGTATGCATGTTTCATATGAATGATCATTATATGGTTGTGCAAATGGTTCACTACACAAGGGAAACTCATACATGTTGCTAGATGGATGATCATGCATTGCATTCAGTTCAAACCTAGCATTGTTTTGTTCTATGAGGTTTTCTTCTACTGAGTGCATACATGGGTTCATTGGAGGATAGAATTGCTCATCCTCCCATGGTGGTTGATGATACATGTGGTCATAATGATTAGGGTATGGATATTCAAGGTCAGGGCCCTGAGAAGGTGCATAATATTCCCTAAAATCACTATGGTATGTGGGGAGTTCATACTGTGAAGCATGCCCGTAAGCAAGCTCTCTGATGGATTTGTTCCCATTCCCAGTTGCAGACCAAAATCCTGACATGGTCTAGTAAATCAATTAGCCTAGCATGTATAACCAATGATGTCTCAAAACAGGGAAGCTAAGCCCAAGTGATGCAAATGCACAGCCCAAAGGTTATGGAAAGCCTAGTGGTTGTGGGCTTCAGATTTGGTTTTTGGGATTAGTTGTTTGGTTTTGTGGGCTTCTTTGGTTTGAGTGGGATTTTGTTGCAGCCCAGTTGTACAGCCCAGTACACAGTGGTTGGGTTTTGTGTTTATGTGCAGAGCCCAGCAGTTGGCAGAATGCAGAGCCCAGCTTGTGGGAAGCCTAGTGGAACTGGGTTCTAGCCCAGTTTTGGTCACAGTTTGTTGCACAGGTTGTGTGCAAGTCAGGTTATGCACAGGTTGGCAAAAGAACAAGCACAGGGCAACACAAACTCAAACACTTTATCACATAACTCAGCACAAAAACTCAAAAATTAACACACCAATTCTTGGGCCTAAGCACAAAGAAGTGCCTGAGGAGATTTCACAGCCTTGCTTGGCGGTTTATGCACAGGTTGCAAATGATCACCACACAGTTCACACAAAATGATACAGCCTAGTGGTTGTGCAGGTTGGCTTATATGGCAGAGCTCATGCACCAAAAGTGTAAAGTAGAAGGCTCACAGGTCACACAAGGCAGAGCTCAAACTCACAGCTTCAGGGGGCCTGAGTTAAGCTCAGGGCTTGCACAATGAGTGATTATACCAATTTGCACAGGGGAATGAGCAAGCAAGGGGGTTCATGTGAGATAATTCGGCATATGGCCTAGCATTCAACTAGCAGGTTAAGATGAATCAGCATTAGGCAAATTATAGTTCATGCAAAGCGGTATCAGGCTTGACAAGGTATCTCAACATGCATTTAATACTAGCTCAGGGTTGAGCAAATCTTCACAGGTCGAGTAGTCACGGTGCACAGATTAGCAATCACACAAGGTCATCAACGACTTGAGTTGATGTCAACTATCTCGGATTGACTTCAACTTGGTTTTGCAAAACTAGCCTAGATATCCAAGTTCAACCTCACAGCTACAGGGGCTGGAGGTCAATATTTCACAGTGTATGCTCAGGCAATACAAGGTTCATTCACAGCTCAACAAAGTCACAGGATTGCTACTCAAGCTCAACAGCTACAGGGGCTGGAGCTGAGCACAGAGCACACAAGCACAAAGGTTGCAGGTGTGAGTAATACCTATCAAGGTTGCTAATTTCTTATGCAAAGATGATTCAAAGATACACAGGTCAAGCTCAAATTACACACAATCACAGGCTTTAGATTTACCACAGTCACTCAAGTGTCACAGATTAGTCAAAAGTTCCAGAGACGAAGCAATATGCGGCACAGTAACTGGTTCAACAGGCAATCAGTGAGGCAAGGGTTATGGGAATGGCAAATCATTCATATATGCATATAGGTCAGCACACACTCATTCAATTATCAGCAGTTCATGGCATTTCATGCAAGACAGAGCATCAAGTTTGAAAATACGATACCGTTGGTATTAGGTTTTCCACGGATGATGTTTTGCTACTCCTTCTTTCTCCTCTTTGAGCTTGCACAGCCAAAGAACTTGCACCGCTAGCTCAACAAAGAAGTTTAGTCCTCGAGTTGCAGTTATACCAACAGAATCACTACAGAGTAAGCTAGCAAAGATGAGGGTTTAGCAATGAGTAATTGGAGATCACAATGAAGCTGGGCTGGAGCAAATGTGGCAGACTAAGTCAGGCAGGCTTGAGCTCACTCTATGCCAGATGCTGACTGAGATATTAAACAATACACTATGATCTCACAGCTTCTGTTTCCTTCAATGGTTGTTTGATGAGTGCCAAATAGTGCATATTTATACATCTAATTATTGGCATTTTACTCATCTTTTGCGCTTAGAAATCAGATATTATCCCAGATTCTGTGTTTTCTTTGTTTTCAAGAATAAATATTTGTATTAATTAATTTTGTGTTTTTAGGTAATAAATAAAGCTCGGAGAATCGAGGAGCCAAAAGAGCGAAGAGGTGAGTCGAGCATCTATGGAGTAGATAGCCAAAGCCACACGCGCGCGTCAGTCGCAACCCAACTTACAAGACACGGGCTTGAGCTAACCATGACCGGATCCGAGTCCGTCTCATCCAGGCCGTTAGATTCGATCTACCCTAGATCCGACGCTCGCTCCAACTGTTCCATCAAAGATTGCTGCTCCCACTCAATACTAAATCACGCCAAAACCGCATACCACCCTCGGCCGTTCAGATCTCCATCAGCTCCATCCTACGCTCGCTGAGTCCTTCCCATCGTCCTCTGATGCACCTGCTCAACACCGAAGCCCCCATACCCTATACACCCTGTCGACCTAACCCATTCTCTCCTTTCACTTTCTCTTTCTTCTTCCCTCACCCGACACAGAGCAGAGCTCTGCTCTTCCGCCATCTCCTTCCCCTGCCACAACCATCATCACCACCATCTTTCTCTGTCACCATCACCCCCACTGACACCACAAAGAACTACCACCCCTATTCCGCCACACCCCAATTTGTGTTTATCTCTAAAATAGCTTCTCATAACCCTAGAAGCTATGTTAAAGATAAACAAGACTAGGGTTTCTCATAAATCAATCAAGGGAGTCAGAGAGCCGCACAATCAGTGAAGGGATGAATCAGAAAGCATGGGTTTGATTTATTTTCCATTTAATTTGAATTTGAGAATTTAGGGTTTTGGAAAGTCTTGCATGTATAAATAGAGGAAGAAAGCGTGTGTTAGGGTTCATGCCAGGCTAGCCAGGAGCGTCGTTTAGGTTAATTTGTTGTATTTGTTAATTATGTTCTAGTTTAATTTTCCAGGTGTGTTGAAACCCCGATAACATGCTAAGTTATTCATTTTCTCCTTATTGTTCTTGTATGCTTCATTAGAAAAGATTGAATTGGTTAATTGAACACATGACCACTGTGATGGAGTGTCTTGTAAGAAGACACTCCATACTAGGGGAGTGTGTGAGATTAGCAAGACAATATCATGGTGTTCTTCCCTGGAATGAACCAAGACCATAATTAGACTAGGAACTGCCTTAGCTCAATGTCAGGTGGTGGATTCACCACCCTGGTAGATCCCACCTTATTTCTTTGCCTTAGTTCACTGTCACACTTCACTACAATTTTAAGTCGCATCGACAACAATCTCATAACTATGTTACAACTCTAGGAATTCGGTTAGCAAGCCGTAGATCACTTAAGCACCACAAGTCCTTGTGGGATCGACCCGTACTTGCCGCGTCTCCAATAGACGCCGTGCACTTGCGGTATAACAAGTAGGCCATAATTTATACACTTCTCAGGGCCTACCAAGTTTTTGGCGCCGTTGCCGGGGACTTGGCGCGTGCCTTGCTGATTTTTGGCTAGTACTTCACTGAGATTCATCCTACCCCTGTACATATTCGCCTGCATTGTAGTATAACTTAACCTTTCATCCTACCCCTGTACATCTGTAACTTAGCATTGTAAGTTTATTTGTCTGCATTGCATTTCTCCCCTGTACATATTCATATTGTATTACATCTCGTTTTAGTGTAACTTGTAACTTGCATCTGTTTTAGTGTAACTTATAACTTAGCTGTTAACCTTGCATCATCTTGTAACTTTATTTCTCGCATCTTTTATAACCATCTGTTGTGCATTCCATTTCACATCCCGCATCTTACTTTTTGATCGAGCTATAAGCTTCATGGCCTTGTAGCTTAGTGTTAGTATAACTCTTCAAGCCCTGTGTGGTCCAACTTTTGACTACTTTGTGACCTCCAATCACTTATTGCTAAACCTGCATATTAGGCTATTTGAATCGTGTAGTGGTTACATTGTGCATAATGCATGTGCACCTTGTTGTGTCTTGAGCACTTGCACAACCGAGCCCGATCATCTCTCTTGAGCAAAGCGGTGCTTGTTTGTGCTACTGTCTTCTTTGAGCAAAGCCTAGGAGGCCAAAAAAGTGCAAGGCCTGAGCCACAAAGCTCTGAGCAAACTACAAACTCAGGTAAGTGACTCCATGACTCCACAGAATATGTTAAACTAGCATACACCCTTGTGTGAGCCTGTGTGAAACCACCTTGCTAGCCCCCTGAAGCTGCAAGTGTTGGGTCACAACTAAAGCCAAGTTAGCTGAGTATACCCCCTTGCATACCCTGAGCACAAAATCATACCCTGAATTGTTGCCTTGCCTTGGCTGAGTGCACAGGAGACACAGTGACCACTGCCACCCTTGAACAAAGCCAACCTGAAATTGTTGAGGTAAAGCGAGTGAGTTGACATCAACCCTCCTGTTGACCCAAACTAAACCTGTTGATACTTTGCGAAACATTGCTCAACCCCTCGCAAATATCGCCATCCGCCTACGAAATTTTGTGTATGCTTCTGTGAAATTGGGGTCATCCAAGCCAGTCGACAATTTGTTGCATGTTAAATCGGCTGTAAAGTGCTGAATCCACCCATCAGTTGCATATACCCTGCATTTTTACACATTAGTTGTGAAGCTTGAGTAGCATCTTTGGCTGTTAAGTTTGAGCCGCACTTGAATGACCATGAACCCCCTGGTTCTGCTCTGTATATTCTTCCGGGGCATCATATGCGCACACAACTGTGTTGTGCAAGCTAGCAAATCCGCGCTTGGGCTGTCAACATTCAAGCAATCTTTGCTTGACTCGACGGCCGCATAGTCGACTTGCACTCAGACTTGTGTGGCTATATATTGTGCAAAAAAAAAAAAAAAAAAAAAAAAACTGAAAAATTGTTAAACTTGCTGAGCCTTCTGCCTTGTGCGATTGTGTGCTTACAGTTGTGCATCTGTGGTTATTTTCCTTGGGTTTATGCATGTACTATATATCTTTTAATCGCACACTTTGCTGGCCGAGAGTATCCATTTGCAAACATGTGCATAGCGACTTGCACACCAAGCTATGCATATAAGCAGACCCTAACCAGGGCTCTGCACAA
>JAJJWW010011903.1:0-202493 GCA_023531295.1 Papaver armeniacum
AGGTGTACCCACAAACCTTTACTCAGGACCCTAGCTATCTATCGCACGAGAACCTTGGAAGGCACTAAAGAATTCCTTGGTTGGCATACTTATTGACTACGTGAGGAAGTACCCTGATGCGAAATTCCAATTGATGTACACGAGTTTGAACTCAAGCATACTAAAATTCATATAAAGTGACAGCTCTACTCGTGATAGTTTCCGGTCATCATAAACCGGAGTCAACCAATCATATGGATAGATTAAGAAGATGGAAGTTGAAAAACGTGGATGATGTTGACTAAAGGTGAACCTATCCTAATGGAATGAGATACGGGTCGGACTAATATCAACACACCGGCATATACAAGTGGGACCAAGTGATCGATAATCCTAACTCTAGGTCAACTCAAATTTCATGCATATACAAAGGGTACCAAATGATCGACTTTATTGTATTTTATTAGGTTGGTCTGATTGTCCGGTCTAAATTTTTTTTTTTTTTTTTTTGGGTATCTCGGTCACTCTATTTCACCCTAGCAATGGTAAAGAGAAAAAGAAAAAGAAGTGACGGATTCTTTCGATGTTTCCATCACGAGGATAGGACGAAACTACCATGTTTTCTTTTCTAACACCCGAGCTTTGTGCTTTTATGAATAGACTCTTTCTAGACGTTTCCATCTAATCGGATTGGTTCCTCAACTCCTACAATCAACATGTTTCCATCCACTTAGATTGGTTAGTGCCGACCTTAATAAACTTAAATTTCTAGGCTCGAGTTTATTTATCTACACGCAACTAAAAGGTTTCTCCCATACCCCCAAACTTAAATCTAACATTGTCCTCAATGTTCTAAAGATGAAATTAAAAACATGAACAAGGAGAAAGCATTACCATTTTGAAGCAAAAGAGATAAGGAAAGATATTACCGTGTCGCAAGAATATCGGTTACCAAGAAGTGCTAAGTTTAAAGTCTTGACTAGACAATGGAAGAGATTAGTCACCTCGAAGAATCATATAGTAGAAGAATTAAATAATGCGGGTCATCCGGATCAAAAAGTGCTAACCACAAGAAGAGGAAACGCCACTGAGACTAGGAAGATATCCAACACACCCTTATATATTGTTTTGTTTAAGACAAATACATCTAGTTGTGGTTCAGGTTCAGGCTCTATAAAAGGGTCTAAATAAAATGTTTTCATGGGCTGGACTTCCTCAAAAGAAGGATTCTTAAGATCAGGTTCTAGAGTCTGGAAAAACTCAAATAAAAACTTAGAAGCACATAATAATAACCTGAATAATTGAGGATCCTCTAAGTCAATCAGTTTTGACTTACACAGCTGACCACAATAAGATTAGTGGTCTTCCTTAAGCAAATGTGTCGAACCCTAATATCCTAAAGTAATTAGGTTTAGTCTCAAAACTTAATAAATGAAACATCCGAAACTTATACGTTCCCACAATTGGAAGGAAGGTTTTGTGGGAAAACAAAGTCAATCGTGGTATCATAGCACTGGTTAACCACATCAACTTGGAGAGGATGGGTTTATAATAACGGGAACTTCTTTATGGACACAACTAGGTTCAAGAAAAAGTGTATGAAGATAATCTTTTAGAATGGTTGAGGCACATATGTCAAGTCCCAAATTAGGACCTTTCTAAGAGTTAAAGCACATGGAGAATGATAATCACCCCCAAACTTAGATTTTTGGTGTCTCTAGAAAGACTAGTCACAACTTCCCTAATTTCAAGGTCATCCCGATTCCCGAAAATGGTCAATTGATTCTTCTAAGTCAGGTACATCCTCACTCATCTCTACGAGTTCATTTTCTTTTTCTAAGTCTATTTTTTCTAAATCGCTAGACTCAAAATATACTGCTCTCTAAACCATCATTGGCTTCGTAATCAAAAGGAAATACTACATCGTCTAAAACAGGGTATCTCTAGTCAAATCCTCATCCTTTTGAATAGGTGAATAATTATTAAAATTATTTGGATTTGAACTAGAAATAATATTATCGTTATAAAGCTCAATTGGGGTAACAATTTCCCGATCACTATGCCTATTTATTTCAAATTCTTCATCAACACTATCCTCATCATCATTAATACGAAGATGGTCTTATCTAAAGTATTGCTTTCATCTAACATCTTGATTATGTAAATAGAAATTTTCCTCATTTTCAAGGGTGATTTTTGAAGCAATGTATTGGCAATTCAAAGTAAGAGCAATTATTTCTTCCGTCTCTAACTCTAAACCTACGTGTTGACTCAAAGCAAACTCACGTGTTTGCACGCGTTGACTCAAGTATCTTACGCGCCTTATCTAGAGAAGAGGAATTATAGGAATTTTGCTCGTATGTGATTCATGTGAATAGTAATTGGGCTCACCATGGTACGAGCCATAATCTTCAAAAGGTTGGCGTTCCCAACCACTATTCACACGCTCGGTCATAAAAAGAGTGATGTCCATATTGTTCGATTGGATATTCATATTCATTGTGATGGCTATTGTAATACCAAGTTTGACATCCTAAGCGCAAGGGAATTCTACACAAGCACAAACAAGGCCGACTCGACCACAACAAACCTACGATTTCTAGCAAACAAAGCATGATGGCTCCACTTAGATTGTTTTCTGGGCCACGACTTCTAATCCTTCGAAAGGGAATTCGTTCTGATCCGAGCAAACCCCTCCGGAATCAATCCGAGTTTAAGTAAGTTGAATAGAGGCGAGGAAGCCGCGTGGAGCTTTGATACCCAAGGCCTCACCGCATTACAAGTCGGCGCGATCACGCATTCAACTCACGAAACCATCATGAACTTCGAAGTATGCTTAATAGAGTAACCAATATTTTTCGAACGACTTTCCTATTAAGCTCGTTACCCTATCGTTCTCGTTCTATTCAAAATTTTAGGCTTAGGTTCGTGTTTGGTTTCGTTTTCCTAAGGCGTGCAAGAAGAGAACGGTGATGAAATCCGAACCCTTATCTTGTATGGCCACCCTTGCCCTTTACTAGGAATTTAAAAAGCCGTATTCAAGACCTCAACATATATGCATACAAAATCATCCAAGAAACCCGCCTCGACAGGGATTCGCGGGTGTTTAGAATTCTTACCTCCCGTTCCGGACGGGGATGAACCGTTGAGGTCGACTTAGGGCCACGACTCCTATGTCGTGTGCGAACCCGAGGGCCGAGGTGATATCGTAATCACCGTCCTTCCCCTTGGTTTATATTTAAATTACCCTTCCTTAGGGTTTAAAATTAATAATGTCCGAGAGTCCAAAAATTAAAAAGTCCAAAAATAAAAATTACAAAATTAATTACCTAATTACAGTTTCTAAAAAAATAAAAATAATAATTACACTATATACAAAATTTTCTTCTTCACTCCGTTCGGGATCTCTCTTTTCTTTCCTATTTTGGCTTTGCTTTTTCTTTTCAAGCACTTTCTCTTTTTCTTTCGCTCCACTCCAAATCGAAAGCAACGTAGAAATACCAAAACGCGTAAAAAGAACAAAAATAATAAAAAGAAAAATAAAACCTAAAAACAAATCTATACACAAGTCCGCGTCGGCGGCGCCAAAAATTGATCGAATTTAGAATAGTGGTAAGTAGAGTTGTCGTTCACTCGGACTTGACGAGATTGATTTTAAGAATTAATAAAAGAAAATAAAAGAAAAATATATACAAATATTGTCACAAGATGAAGAGATAAGCTGAGACTCGTGATTCGGCCAAACTCATAACAAAAGGTTCAAATATTAATTCTTTTAACAATTATCACTCAACAAATAAAAACATGGACTCTTATTTTTGCCAAGGTAGATTCTCAAAATATTAGTTATAAATCGTAAGCATGGGACATCAAACATTTAAGCAAGCATGACCCATCTAATAAAATAATAACTAATTTAATCAAATCATAATTCAATTTTTAATTAGTGCAAAAGTCATAAAAGAATTAATTAAAATTACCCATGTATGAAATTTGTCTTCCTCCGTCGTCCCAAAAGAATGGGGTCTAGCGTCATGTTGAAACACGCTCAAAAATCATTTTTATTGCTCAAAGGAGGTGTACAAATGATGAAATGGAGAAAAACTATTAACCCGGTGTTTGCAACGCTTATAATTGTTGCAAACACTCACGAGTAGAGCGATAAGGAAGAACCGTGGCTGTTGCCGTATCTCCGTGACCCACAATTGATGCGTTGTCACTTTGTTAAAGAACGACGGTCTTTGGTCATCCATTTCTTCGTGTTCTTCGTCTTCCACAGGAGCGTAAAAGATATTCTGCAACTCGATTTTTTACTCTGTGATGTTCTAAACTACTCCCAAACTATCCATCCCCCTTCTCCGGCACTCAAGCACCCCTTATATACTTCATGGATGCACAAAATCTCCAAAATATCTCGTAAATCAATTCAATATTCTTTACGGGTTTTATTTTATTCTTCACGCGATTTCTTTCCTTCCATTCCTCTCGCACGCGTTAATCGTTAGCTACGATCATTCAAACACGTTCCATGCACGCCTGCCAACACACCGTATAATGAGTTATCTTCATGCATCCATGTGAGAGCACATACAAGCTCGTGTAGTTCATTCTCCCCGTGTCTTGCCAATTCCCAACGCCGTAGCCCAACTCTTTCGAATCCGAAGGACTTGATCTCCGTTTAGATCATCCAGACCAAACCAACCGGCCATGATTAAGTCGCACCAAATCCATTCCGAATCCAAACAAAACTTTCCTGAGCCAAGTAAACCCGAGACCGAAATTTGCTCCATTGATGATTATCCAAACCCATTATAACCGAATCGAGACCATTACCATCCCTGTCTCGCCATTAAGAACAAACCCGATTAATTTCTACCATTGAATCTCGTTATAATACCTCCAAAAACCCAAACCCTAATTTCGTCCGTGAAGGTTAAATTTTCCCGCCAAAAAACAGATTTCAAACAAAGAAGATGACCTCCCCTTATCCAATCCGGGAGTGCGAATAGCAATTAGGGTGCCCCTTATTAATTGGGTGCCCCTTATCCAAAACTGAGAGTCCGAATAACAAATGTCCTCCGGGGGGTGTTCCGAGCAACTTTTCGAGCCGAATTTTGCAACAATCTTTATTTCCAAAAAATACCTACAAACACACAAAACACCATAATAAGGACAAAAACGAGTACTAACAATACGAAACATTGAGGACAAATTAGACACATAAATGCGCCTATCACATAGCTTGCCAAACTGTCCAAGCCAAAATAATATGGACGAAAAACCCTAGAAATTAGGGTTTTGCGCACATTACATGTATCGCAAAATGTCTTAACCATCCATCTTCGCAGGCATAGATGGAGGGTGTATATGTAGATTCAAAGGGCCCTGTAGGATAACACCAACACCACTGCGAAATTCATAAATGTTACATAGCGAAGGCGTCGCAGACGAGTAAAATAAGTGACGCAATGGATGACGACAGCCAGAACACGAGAAAGGTGTGAAAACCTAGCGAGAACTAGGAGTGTCGCGAGATTATGCATTGTACACTTGCGACACTTCGCAAGTCATTCCCAAAAATAAAGGATAGCTTACTGCCATCCATTATGTAACACCCTATATAAAGAGCCGAACAGGCCTATTTGAGAGAGATCTTTTTTCGAGTGTTGAGCAAGTCATTAAGAGAGAGAAATTTTATAGTGATTATAATTTCTTTAGCTCTTTTCCATTTTATCTTGTAAACATTCAAGAAATTAATCAACAAAAATTATAATTGTTCATCTTCAATGGTTTGATTGTGTGGATTCTTGTGAGGGGTGTAGTGTAGATTTCTGCAACCACAGCCCGCAGCATGTCAACACAAACAACGTGGGCCCGCCTACATACATGACCGATCGGTCGTAGACCAACTATAGTTGGTCGTTTCCCAGCTTCAGGCGCCCAAACAAGGCATGACGCACGGCCGGTGAAACCCTAACTAGGGTTTGAACAATCATGAGCGTCCATTTTCTCCCGCACGAATGAAGGGTCCAGGATTAGACTAAAGCAGGTCCGGTGCGTATCAACATGACCATCATGGGCCTATCTATCTCCACACCCGATTGACCAAGACATATCATGCCCGTTTGCCTCGATTCGCACGCCCGAACTAGGCATGGTCGCACCTCTCCATTGCAACTAATCTGACCACTCAACTTTGCCTTGGAGATTGAGTGGCTTAGATAACGTTTCTATGAGATATTAAGGTATAGACGTGTATACCAGCTCGCCATCTGTATACAGAGACTAATCGGCCAAGACCGACCAAGCTTGGTCGTCTTGAAACACGCGCCCGAAGTGGGCATGATGCGGCTTTGCGGCACCAAATTTTTGTTGCAAATTGATCTCGACCACTCAACTTTGGGGACAAATTGAGTAGCCCAAATCACACTTTCACGAGACAATGAGGTATGGGCGCCTACACCGCCATGTCGTCTACACACACGCATGATCGCCCACCGCCAAAATTGTATCCCAAGCTTGGATTCGACCAAGTCAAGAGTGATCTTGCGCACCTCTTCAAAACCCTAATTCCACCAACGGGTCGCAGATGAGTGTCTCAAAGATCATCTCGTCCGTCCAACTTCACCTAGAAGCTTGGTTATACAACCCTGGTCGAGTTCATTGGTCGGTGAGGCGTCATGGTGATCACCACCCGTCATTTTACCACACCATGATGCGCACTGTGATAGAATACACACGGTACTTCACAAGTATCGACTTCCTAAATAACTTAGTTATTTAATCTAGCATTACATGCTACTTTGTGGGTCCCACGATCCACACACTCGAGACATCAATCATGTCACAAACTAGGGATACATACTGGGGTATTGGTCTGGCGGTTTACAGCGTGTAGCGTGAAACGCGCCATCACAAGAACGTGTCAGTAAGTCATGGACGGTTAGAGATGACAGGAGAAGTGGGCAAGACTGGTCATGTGACACTAACACACAACTCCACTACTCCATCACTCCACTTCCTCCACTTCCCACGAGATACGTGAATAAGGCTCAAATGACTTGTATAAATAGGTTTTCCTCCCTATTTCCAAAAAATAGAACAAGTCCGCATAAAGAGGCAAGTGTTGATACCATCGTATTTAAACACGAATCGATAGCTTACATCCCGCTTTCACCCAGCTTTCCGATACAAGTTATACATAGCCAACACCTTCACAATCTCAACACCTTCTTCGCTTCCCTCCCTAAGATCAACCCCATCTTCTTCACTTTGTAAATCAAACAAGTCCGAATGGCCATTTCTTGGTTTAGGCCGGATTTGCAATGCATTGATTTCTCGAATCTACAAGCACTCCCGTACAGTGCATTTGTTTAAGGTTTAGACTCATTTCTCATCCACACACCCCAAATTACCAAAACCGGCAGAAATAGTTTTCACCCATAAACAGCTGGTTGCTGAATCAGTATAAATTCATTAGTGTTTGAATCTTGCTCATAATGATGATTCGTAGAACATTTATTCAAAACCTTAATTTCAGACCATAGTTGATGAATCGTTGAAAATAGGTCATGAGTGATAGAGGGACCGACCACATGGGATGATGGGTGTCCACGTGGTGCCCAGTGCTCGAGTGAGCATGCACCAGGGTTCCGAGTTGAACAATTGGTAATAGAATGATGATTAAATGTCGGTTTCATCATTTATTGAAATATTGTTGGGTTCAAAGATTAGGTGATAAACCCTAGGTATGAAAGATGAGGACCACCAAGAGAGCATGGGAACGCCCTTGGTAGTCACGGGACCGGTTGTTGGTCGTTTGAGCAATCCCCGTGTTGGTTGAAGAGAGTTTGGGCCCAATATGAGCAATTGAGCAAATTAGGTCGAATTATGAAAACGTGTGGGACCGGCTTTGTGCAAGCCCCTAGGAATGACTCTGTTCGGTCATGAAGGCATGCACGTGTTGCCGTGGTATCCATGTCTCCGTACTGAGAGTTTCAGTATTTTCTGATGTGCGTTCGAGCAACATTATGAATTTTCAGTTGAGTTTCATCTTGACTAAAATTCTTGATTTTGGAATGTATATATTAAAATAAGAGTATTTTTACATTTAAAATTTCCGTGAGAGGCTAGCCGGTCGTGTGACCTGTTGGCTTTTGTTTTTCATGATTTGAGCAAAATTTGAGAAGTTATGACGAAATCATGATTTTTTGCTCAAACCGAGTTTCATGAATTTAGGAAAATAATAATTATAAAAGACTAGGGATTGAAAGGTGTGGGACCGGCCACGGCTAGGGCATGGCCGGGACGGCTATGTGGCCGGTCCCGCACACCTTTCCCTAATTTTATATTATTATTTTTTTCATGAATCTATGAAGTTATGGAGAATCCATGAGTTTTTGTTGAAACGGAGGAGTTTCATGAGTTTAGGGAATTATAAAAAGCTAGGGATTGTGAGATGTGGGACCGGCCATGGCTTAAGCATGGCCGGCCGGCTAGGTTGCTCGGTCCCACACATCTTTCCCTATTTTATAATATTATTTCATGAATCCATGAAGTTATGGGAATTCATAAGTTTTTGCACAAACAAGGAAAGTTGCTAAATTGAAGGAGTTTTTCATGGGTTCATGAAAATAACAAAATAGGGCAAAATAATGGAAGAGGCATGGGACCGATCACGGCTAGGGCATGGCCGGACGGCCAGTGGGCCCGGCCCCTGGACACCTCTTATTATTTTATTATTATTTGTTGCTTTCTCTGTCGTTTTGCGTAGGATTCCTCATCTGTCCATATTTTTGGATGCTCATTTGTGCATCCGGGTGCTCAGTCGTGCATTATTGTCGAGTACACTTACACCATTTTTGTGGGTCTTACTCAGTGATGATCCAGATGCCCGATGGTTGAGTATTTATTGCTAATTCATGAAATTCAGTGTAGAATAGAATAATTCATGAAACAGAACAATAAAATGAATAGTTATTTATTATCAATTCATAGGATCAAATGTGGATTAGACCATGAACTCAGAATAATAAAACAAGCATTAACATTCCATGTGATCGTGATTCAACCATAGAATCAGAGTAATAAAATTATCTATTACCATTCTATGAGATTAGCAATGAACTCGATCATGAAATTGGAATAATGAGATAATATAGTAGTTTATTGCCATTCCGTGAGATCAAGTCGTAGATTCGATCATGGAATCGGAGCAATTGTTATTGCCATTCCATGGGATCAGGCCGTGGATTCGACCATGTAATAGGAGCAATTGTTATTGCCATTCTATGGGATCAGGCCATGGATTCGACCATGGAATAGGAGCAATAATAGATCATTCTGGGAATTCAGTGGTGAATGTCATGGCAGAATTAATCTATTACAGAAAAGATATTAGCCAGTTAAAGTGTCACATCCATTCTGAAGGGTGCATAGTCAGGGAGTCACGGGTGTTGTTTACGACTTGAAGGCGTTACTGCTCTCAATCTGCGGAGAACCGCCTGAATCTATGCACGGTCTCTCCACATAGTCAGGGAACGGTGAGTGTCACCGACGTCCTGAAGGCGTATGCCGCCCAACTATTCTTCTATGTGGAGGGGGACTCTCTCCTACAGCCAGGGAACAGTGAGTGTCACCGACGTCCTGAAGGCGTTAAGCTCTCAATCTACGGAGAACCGCCCAATTATGTTATTCTGCATTGAGGTCATGATGAAATGCCAGGGATCGAATCGCTCAGCTAGTGGGGCTTTTCGAAAACATATTCATCATGGCTTCGTAAAATATGAATCGTTGCATGCCTAAAAGTCGTGTCGAAACATGCATTATGATTTTACGGTTTTTTCCTTTGTTGAAAATCCACCATCAACATTAAGTCCCCGCTTAGTGGGGAACAGTCATGTTCCTTGCAAGAATGCATTGAATTGTGATTTTCGGTCGATGAGATCGGTGGTTGAACTCGATGCAAAGGTATATTCAGAATCCTCGATTTGCTCCAATGGTGTCATGTACGAGCAAACGTTCGGGTGAGGACCCTGATAGTATGATAGAGCGTGATTCCGTGAGCACGGAGAGATGAAGCATCACTGATTTGGTCAGTCAAAAGTCCAGTTTTGGTCGATTTAGGATTTACGGGCCCGAGCCCAAAAAGGAACCCATGTTTTATTAGGTTTTGGAAATAAAATTAATATAAAAGGGAGAGAAGCCCAAAATTTTTTAAAAGTTCAGTTGTTCAAAATAAAATTCCATGTGTGCATGTATGCGTAAGTTTCATGAAAATTTGTTTTAGAAAACATATGCCCGTTCGTTCGTTAGTTTAAGAAACGAGCAATAATCCCTAATATGAAAGAGATACATGAATTCTTGAGTAGACATGGTCTAGTTGCAGTAGAGAAAATTTTGTTGATGAGGTTTCATGAAAACCAAAATTTATTTTCAAAGCATGAACTTTCACAAATACTTTTAGGAACGTAGGTTCGTAGTAAAAGTGATAAATAATGATCCTTAGAGTTAAAGGAATTTTGAAAAGACCTGCACCTCATGATAAAATTTATTTGGAATATGTGGACCTTTACAAAAGTATAAAAGACCCTCGTTTCATAGACGAAGGCTCGTTTGAGCAAAAGTAGATTTTTTTTTTTTTTTTAATTTGTGAGATTTCACAAAATGGAATAAACTCTCGTTTCAAAGACGGATGCTCTGAGAGGGAGCAAAAATATACATATATTTTCAAAGTTACGTGAGTTTCACATTAAAATATATATTTTTTTTTCTAAAATCAATGTTTTGATTTTGAACAACTGTTGAAAGTAGACAATTGTACATGGTGAAATAATGTTTGTATGTGAGTTTTCACAATTGTAGAATGGACGTCTGTCCAAATTTTGAAAAACCGTTCACACAGTAAAGATTTACGTGGTTGTTCACGATTTTATGAAAAATTTTGCAAAATGATTTTAAACAATTGTTAAAAGCAAACAGTAATGTTTTTCGTGAATTTCGTGATTTCATAGTGTATGCACACACGGTAGAAAATCGGTGAATGTTCACATGAAGGGTTATGTGAATTATTCATAATTTCGCGAAAAGTCAGGTGTCAGACTTTTAAGTAATGGGTGTTGCTCGTGTTTTCAGGTTTGATGGAGCGAGCAAGATTTTTGAAATTTTACGTTATTATCACTAAGTTCGTGAAACCGTAAATAGGAAAGAGTTGAGAGTTACCATTTTGTAGACGCTGATGTGAGCATCCTAATTATTTTTGTTGTGCTTTAATTCCTCTGCGTTGATGAAATCTGTATCTACAGATGATATACTAAAGTAGGAATGTTGTATGGACGTCACAACAACTTTGAAAGAATGACTGGTTCCCATAATGATACTTCCAAAGATGATGTATCTACAGATGCAGCTTCAAGAAATGGTGCTTCTGGGACCTCTGAGTGATGGTGAGAGATCCTTCATACTGAGTTGTACTCCTGATTACTTAGTATCAGTAATGCACGAGAAGTCTCTGATGGAGGAATATAACATCGATAAAGCAGCTCGAAAAATGGGCCCTTGTTCGATTGATGTGGATTAATCAGAAATAGCAGTAAGTCTTCGGAGTGGAGAATCCAGAAATAAGGATCATAGAATGATATTGAACAATGTAAAGTCCTCGGCTGTCTCTTTGGTGAGTTATTAGCGCTCCTTATATCATGACTTTTTCTTGTCCGTACAATTGGGATCATGAAACCAATGTTTGTTACTTCGTTTCAGAACTTTGCTCCATCGAGCCTTGACGGTCTTCAATTCATTGCTGCTGAACAAACAATTTCTGAAACGAACGTCAAAGAAGAATTCGATGTAAGTACCTCTTCGTATAATCGTTCATGGCACTCCTTGAATGAAATACCACTAATTGTTGTTGATGTATTCAGGAGGAGATTTCCATGGAACAAGGGAGTACTGATGATTCCCATTCGTCTTCGGAGGATGGTGAAGAAGAAAACCCCAGATTTCGAAACCGAGTGAAAGCAATGATGTTTCCAATGATGATGTTGGCAATTCCGGTCCCTTGAGCACTTTAGGGACTACTCCAGTAGGTACCCATTGTATATTTTCTTCATAGAAGTATGAAATTGCTGATTTTTTGATGAATGAAGATTCTCATGAATAAGTGAAAAGCTTTGAAATACGTCACCAGAAAATTCTGAACTCAGCCTTTTAGAAAAAACGCCGTAAAATCTTCATCCGATATCAGTTTTTCGCGATCTACCCATGTATCCTTATGCCCAGGAAATTTCCAAGCTTTATCAAAGAAGATTTTTAAGTTTTGAGCACGTGTAGGGGTCGAAATCGACGAAACAGTAAACTTCCAGGAGACCTTCAGAAAATTTTCAGCTGGCATGTGGTCCAATGTTTTGGCCACAACTCTTCGCTCGTTTCTCCAATTGTTGTGAATTTTGGATATATTGTAGAGGACATACGTATGAAGAGAATGGTATACGACCCATCCCTGGATTCTTCACCAACTTTTCCCAGCTCGCTGCTTTGTACGGGACAATGTAAAATTGTCTCCGACGAGCTCGTTGTAAAACACCCATGTTGTGTTATTGGACCATTCGCTTGTGTTTTGAAGGGTTGGTGACGGATTTCAATGCCATTGATTCATTTGAGATCGGGAACCCTTGATTGATACATGAGCATGGTGCTTGCAACCATCTTGTTTCACATCGGTCATAGAAACATCACTTCTGAAACCCTGGTCACGGGACCATAACTGAGGTTGCTCTCAAGAGGGGGTGGTGTAATGACCATGGTTTCATGTCCCGGTGGTAGCATTCCTTTTATGATGAGAATCTGGTGCCGCGGGTCTTGGACTGTGAAACTGATAGAAACAAGATGGCACTGCAAGCACCATGTTCATGTATCAATCAAAGGGTCCTGATCTCGAATGAATCAATGACATTAAATCCTTCAACAACCGTTCAAGACACAAGAGAATGGTATAAAAGCACAACATGAGTGTTTTACAGCAAGCTCGTCTGAGATGATTTTACATTGTCCTGTACAAACCGACGAGCTGGGAGCAATTGGTGAAGAATATAGGGATGGGTTATATACCATTATCTTCGTATGATTGTCCTCTACAACATATCCGAAATTCAAAGCAATTGAAGAAATAAGCAAGGATATATGGCCGAAACATTGGACAACATACAATCTGAAAAAGTTCTGAAAGTCTCTTGGAATGATACTGTTTCGCCTTTTTCAGGTCATAAACATGCTCAAAACTCAAAAATCTCCGTTAATAAAGCTTGGATATTTTCTGGGCTTGAAGATACATATGCAGATCGCGAAAATCTGACTTTGAACGAATATTCTACGGTGTTTTTGCTAAAATGCTGAAGTCTGAAATTTTCTGGTGACGTATTTCAGCGAAATTACTCGTATACTCACATGGATTCTCATTCATTCATTCACAAATCAGAAATTTCATACTTCTATGAAGAGATTACAGGAGATATACTTACTGGGGGAGTCTCTAAATCATTTGAAGGCTCGGCAATGCCGAAATCTCCATTGGCAACGCCGCTATCTCCATTGGGTTCGGGATTTCGGGAATTCTCCATATTCCCATATACCAAAGAAGAACACGCTTCATCAAAATGATGCTTATCTACAATGATTTCTTCCTGGATTCATTAACAACAATTATTATTATTTTATTCAAGGAGATGCCACGATCACCGCACGAAAAAGGATACTTACATCGACTTCTTCATCGATCTTGGATTCATGAGTTGTTTGCCAGGGAACAAGTTGAAGACCGTCAATCGATGGAGAAAAAGTCTCGAAAAGAAATAACAAACCTTGGTCTCATGATCCTAATTGCACGGTCAAAGTCATGACACAAGGAGCGCTAACAACTCACCAAAGAAATGGTTGGGGACTACACGTCATTTGCTAACATCATGTAGTCCTTACTTCTGGGTTCTCCGCTCCCGTAGACTTTCTTCCATTTCCGTGGAGTCTACATTGATCCAGGATCTCACTACATGATCATCCTATGGTAAATCTAATAAAATAACTAGGAGTACAACTCAGTATGAAGGATCTCTCACCATCACCCAGAGGTTCCAGAAGTACCATTTCTTAAAGTTTCGTCCGTAGAGATGTTATCTCTGGAAACACCATCTTTGGAAGTATCATCATGGGAGTCAGTCATTCTCGCAAAGTGGCTACTTCAAGACATCGTTCATACAAAGCGCAGCTTCGGACAGTAACAATGAATCATGGAATAAATGTGCTCACAACAGAGTCTACAAAAATGGTAACCATCCAACTCTTACCTATTTACAATTTCACTAGCTGTAGTGATTACAATCTCGAGAATTCGTTCGCTCCTTCAAACCTGCAAAGACGAACAAAATTCATTATTCAAAATCATGACTTGATTTTCATAAAACCGTGAACAACCCACGTAAATTTTTACTATGTGAACATTCATTGGTTTTCAAAATTGGACAGATGTCCATTCTACAATTGTGAAAACTCACATACAGACATTATTTCACCATGTATGATTGTCTACTTTCAACAGTTATTCAAAATCAAAACATTGATTTTACTAAATATATATATTTAACGTGAAACTCACGTAAATTTGAAAAATATATCTATATATATTTTGCTCCCTCGCACGAACATCTGTCTTTGAAGCGAGAGTATATTTTCAAAGATTTCCGAAAGCTCGAAGATAAAAAATTTCATGAAAGCTCATAAACAAAATTTTATTACTAACAGACGCACGTCTGTTCAAAAAAAAAAAAAATCTCTCGTACAAGCATCCACCTTTGAAACAGGATTTTATTCCACTTTGTGAAATCTCAAGTATTTAAAAAATAAAATTTTGTTTTCGTGAAAGCTCATAGACAAAATTTTTATCATTAGACTCAGGTCTATTTTGTTTGTTCCTTAAACTAACGAAAGAACGAGTGTCTATTCCTAAAACAAGGATTTCTTTTCGGGCCCGGCCCGTGAATCCTAAAACGACCAATCCGTCATCAAAATCAGCGGTTCAACACCAATTTATGCTCAAACGATGCTCTATCATGCCACTGGGATCTTCATTCAAGTCGTGGTTTGCTCGTACTATCAAAAATCCGGTAAGGTCTTATCTAATGACTAAGTTCAATTTCTTATATTGTTTGTGACCGGAAAATCACCATTCAGTGCTGACTAAGGAACATGACTGTCCCTCACTAAGCAGGGGACTTAATGTAGATGATGGATTTTCGACAAAGGCTAAAATCGTAAACCCATAATTATAAGTATTCCTGATCCAGCAATCAGACGAATATTGAGGCTCATGTCTCTTATCGAAAGCATGAAAGCTCATGCCACAAGAATCTCTCGATCGAGAATACTGTCTCTCGGAGTATATATGGATATGTAGTCTCTCGGTGAGGCAACGGCATATCTCATGAATACTGTAGTAGCGGGATTTCCCACACTACACCCCTTACTCGATTTTGCTTAATTAATCCATTGGAAGATGTAAGATCAAGAACATTTATTGATTGAATTCATGAAGTGTTTACACGGGGAAAATAGAATTACACTTAGAAGTTAAAACGCTCTTAAACTTTCTCTCTCTTAATGACTTGCCTAACAATTCCAAAAGATCTCTCCTCTTACAGACTCATTTAGCCCTTTATATAGGGTAATACATAGTGGATGACAGGCTAAGTTCCCCTTTATTTTCGGGAGTGTCTCGCGAAGTGTCGCAGATGCACAAACATTCACTCTCGCGACACTTTCTAACCCTCGCCAGGTCTCACGTCTTCTTTATGTTTTGCCTGTCGTTATTCATTGCGTTGTTTATTTTAGCTCCCTGCGACTCCCTCGCGACGCCGTCGTTCATTAACCCCGCGAGCCTTGTATGTTGCGATATTATGATCCTACATCTTGCCTCTTTTTCCTTGAATATTGCTTGAAGAGCGGTTTAAAGGAAAAATTCATTGTTGTCATATTCCTTGGTTTCAATTGGTGAAGGAACGAGCAAAAGAATACTTTCTTTGAAAAGTACGTACTTGCCTCTATTCTTTTGCAAAGTTAGAAGCTTCTTTGAGATATATGGGAAGTATCGTCTCCTATCTCTCCTCATATTTCTCTGCGAGGGGAAGAGTATCATGAGATTTTTACAATATTGTTTCCGATTTGCTTATCTTTATACTGTTTCGATTTTGTACTTTTACACGGATTTTGATTATTAATGTCTTTTCTTGACACGTTTCTTTCAATCGCTTATTCTTGACCATTCATGTCTCTTCGCATTAAATGACCTCGTTTTTCTCGAGGATCTTTTTCCCTATATATAGTTTTCTTTTCCCCTTCTTTTCATTCTTTAGTTTCTCTCTGCAACTTTTCTTTGACTCTCTTCTTCCGCAATTTTGCGCTCACCCACCTGAGATCTTTTCTTCATCCTTTCTAGCGCTGATCTTAATCTCCAATCTCCCATCCATTCCCATACTGATAAATGGCTGGCATCAGTCGTGCATACAAAACTTCTTTTGAAGAAGTTCAACAAAAGTTGCTTGAGAAGGGTTTTACTCTATCAACCATTCCTAATCAAGAACCTTCATCTATTCTTTCTGCAAATCTGTTTTCTGATCATCAATGTGATGATCAAAAGGTTATAGTCTCGCTAGGTCGAGCTTCTCGCGGGACTTCCCATTCCCTTGTACAATCTGAGATGCCTCTATTTTATGAAATCTTGGCCCATGAAAAATTCTCTCGGGCTGTTTATCAATTAAGTGGCGATTGTATTCTTTGATGCTTGAGTTCGCGAACCGCGGTGCAGGCAAAGGATCTTTATACCTAATTTCTGCCAGAAATCCCAAATTCATGAGACTTGGAAATATTTGTTGAGAAATACACTTGTGGAAAATTTTTTGAAAATTACTCGGTGATAACTATGGTGAATGCGAGATCTCATTTGGGGCGTTCGCCTGAAGAAAAAGGATAATGTCTCTGAAGATAAATTACTCATGCAAGACATTGATTGGCACCCAGGCAATAATACCTCTCCTCGTCATTCCAAAGATGAGAAATGGTGGGTCGTACCCTTGATCTTAAATGGTCCTTACATCGCGGGCTCGCATATTCTTCCTGCAAATCTCGCAGGATATCATCCTTGGGAATTCAAATGGCACGAGAAGAAGAAAGAGGTATGTTTCGACTTCAAATTTTGCTTTCGCAACTTTCTTTCTATAATTCTTTGAGTTTGTGAAATCTTTCGGATAGCTAGGTTGAGAAGAAGCTACAAAAAGGATCCGTCGGAGGATACTCGACATTGCTTCGATAAACTTACGAGTGAAGTAAGAATCACTTCCTTTCTTCTTATTTAAAACAATATTGTTGCCTCTGTTTCTTATCTTTACGCGTATGCGAAGGTTGGAGTTGAAGAAACTATTCTTTGCGAAGATTAAAAGTAAGGGTAAAGCGTCGTTCGCAAGGGTAAATCCTCTGCTCCATTAACTAAGAAGCGAAAGGTCCAATCCTCTTCTCGCCTTAGCTCAAGCTCTGAATCTTGACGAGGATAACCATGACTCGAATCCTTCTCTCGCCAAGAAGATTCCATCGACCGGTTCTTCTATGGATCGGTTATCTAGCATCTTCTCATTGTTTCCAAGGAATGGGAGATGCTCCCTAGCTTCTCTTTGCGGGACTCTCGCAAACGTGTGTAATGCTACTTTATTAGAGGGCAATAATTCTTTCAATGGAACCTCTAGAAGTTGTGTCTCGACTTCTTGAATGCACTTGGATCTTTGGTATGTATGCAATCGTATTTCCTGTTAATTTTAAATTTTTAAATATATATATTAATGATTTTTCTATCTTCTTTTATAGGTTGGAAGAACTTCTTTTGTAGTTGCCTCGGATCTCGAAAGAAGACGCAACAATCTTGAAAAGAAGAATTTGCAATTGAGCAAGAAGATTCAAGAATTAGAGATCGAAGGCTGCGTCATCTCGCGATAAAGATGAGAGAATTCAAAAGTTAAACACCGAACTTGACTCCCAAAAGGATAAGGTGTCCACTCTTCAAAACGCCAATCAGCAACTTTATGGTATAAAATTTTACCTCCTTTTACTATTTTTATTTTATCGGTCGCATATTGCTACCTAACTTATTACTTTCGCGAGATGTATATAATCTCTCCGATGAGGCTATTCTTCTCCATACATTTCGATCCTATGGATAATAATCTTCTTCTCGCTCACCTCAACAACTCTTTAAGTAGTTCATCGGACAAAATT
Organism: Papaver armeniacum; assembly: GCA_023531295.1. Taxonomy (NCBI): domain Eukaryota; kingdom Viridiplantae; phylum Streptophyta; class Magnoliopsida; order Ranunculales; family Papaveraceae; genus Papaver; species Papaver armeniacum. Next base: position 18,283 of record JAJJWW010011903.1, read on the forward strand.
AACTCTCTTTCATTAAATGAACTTGGACCAAATATCGTCTTTTAGAAATTGAGCATAGATCTGGTTTAAGTGCTGCCAACCAATTTAAACGAATGTTTCTCGAGTCCCATAAAGAAACCAAAATTTTGAGGAAGAAAATTAGTGACCATATAGATGATAAAGATCGCATTGCTAATAATGGTGCACGAGGCATTAGCAACATTTCAAAAATCTCTCCTTGAATTACAAATTGAGCGAGATGAATTGCTTCGCGAGAATTCCTTGCTTAGTGAGCGAGAAGATCAAATTCGTTCTCTCCTTGTTATAAACAAGTGATGACGAATTCGCACTGGGCTGCGAAAGTTTTAGATAATGCCGAGAAATAACCTAGGTGTTGATGTTAGTCTTCACGTAGAGCATACTTCCTTGGTTAAAGATATGATATCGACGAGAGAAGGTTGCTTATTATACCTTATTGCTTCTTATTTACGTAGTATTGCTTGTAAATTGTTAACTTGTTATTTCTTATTTGCGAGAATCGAGAAGAGGCTTGGGTTAGAATTAGAGAGCTTGAATCGAAAAAGAACAACTCGTAGGGAATTTTCAGTGAGAATTAAAGAACTCGAAACCGAAAAAGAACATTTCGCAAAGAATCTCTCCCTTCGCGAGAATAGATATTCCGAGGTTGAAGAAACAATTTCTAACGACAGTGGAAAACTTTAGTAATGATCTTTGTTCGTTTTCGCAATGGAGGCATGGAGTATGTTTGTAAGGACCACAATATCCCTCTGCATTCATATCCTGTCTCCTTGAAAAGGTTCTGAGAATCTGCTGTCTCGAGACGTTTCGATAGCGAAATTTGGCGAAGAAGAAAATTGCAGCGATGAGAATAATCGGTGAAGAATCGGATGAAGAAGAAGAATCGCCAAAGAGATAACTCTTTTTGTTTTCTTTTTACGCTTGTAATATCTGTACATTTCTGTATCCTTATTATAGTGTATTTCTTGGATTTTTCCCCTCTGAATTCAATCTTCACTTCCCCTTTTTTGGTAGTTCTTCCTTGTAATATAATTGGCTAACATTATTGATGTATAACTCTTTCATCAGAAGATGAATAACAATATTTCATCTTTTCCATTCCCATACTTGCCTCTGTTATTTATCTTGGATGGAAGATTTTAGTTGTCATCATGTATGTTGTTGAATAATTATTTTATTGTTATTGAAATATATCGTTGCGACAAGGTCTTGCCTTGCCGCCATTACACTTTCATGCAATGGCCCATTGACCTTGCCTTATCATTTTTGTGTGGTCTTCCAAGTCAGACCTCCCTAATTAGAGGTCTTCCCCTGCCACCTTTCATTGCGACAAAATCGCAGGACGTCTTTACACTTGCATGTAAAGACCCATTGATCTTGCCTTATCATTTTCCAAGTATTTTTGCCTCTGCAGGATATTTTAGTTGCGACAATATGACAGGCCTATATATCCTTGCGAACACATAGCCCCATGACATTGCCGTCGTGCGACGAAATCGCGGGACGTCCGTACACTTTCATGTAAAGACCCATTGATCTCGCCTTACCCTCGCGTTAGTATTATTGCCTCTGCGGGATCATTGCACAAATATGACGAGCCTAAATTCTCTTGCGAGAACGAGCCTCATGACATTTGCGTCTGTTTTGACACCCCCTAATGGAGAGCGTCGCCCTTATCATCTCCCGGTTGCCCCTTCAAGGAGGCGAAACATCGGCCATACAAGACTAGCTCCTCCCATCCGGTCTTAACAACAACCGAGTTGTTTTCGTGAGCCTCTTATCCCTTATACCTATATGGTTTATGGTTACGAGGCTGCACCCTAAGTGGAGTTTTCTTCGGGCGAGTGCAACATATGCCAAGACTTGCCAAGAATGGCCGGGGTAGGTTCATCCATCCGGGCACTCGGCTCAACCGTGTACCTCGGCGCCTTGAGCATACACGACTCCTAAGAAGAGACCCTCGGTCGCCCAACCAGGGTATAACCTACATATATAGTTGGGAATCCAAGGTACCTCTTAGGATAGGCTTTCATGGGCCCCAAATTTCCATGACTCGGGCTTCGGGAGCGGTGTAACCTTTCCCCGAGCCATGTCGAGAGATACCCCCTTATATGACGCACTTTAGGTCTTACATTTGCCTCTTACGAAATGTTATTCGCGAACTAGGGTGTACGCCATAAAGGTTCGTCCCATTCATTTACTCATTCATCTTTGTTAAATCATTCAATCATTCAATCATTCATGTTTCATTATTTGTTAATATTTGTTTGCGAAGTATTCGCCAAATTCCATTTCATTTGTTGTGTCTTTATCTCTTTCTTAATCGAATTCTCATTTACCCTTGACTGCAAGATTCTCGCACATCATTACTTCAATTGCTACTTTTCCTCCTGCTTTTGTTGACTATTCACTTCTTATGCCTTTTGTTCCTCATATCCTTCGCTCCTTTATTATCATAACATTCGCCTGTTTCTAGGCATTCACCTCGCGAGGCATGTTCGGTCCTTACTTCTATAACATCTACCATCAGTTTTTCCTTTCTCTGCTCATCTCTCACAAGTTGCTTCCAACCCTTTCTTTTGGCATTCCTTTCTTCTTGACTTTCTACATCGACCTCATGACATTCTTTGTGACTCCTTCCAATCTCCTGTATAATACCAATGCCATTTGGATGTGGGAATTTTATGCATTGATGATATGTTGATGCGACTCCCAAGATTTCATGAAGCCATGGCCTCCCAATCAGCGCATTATATGGAGATTCCACGTCAACCACACGAGAATAAAATATCGGTTGATAATCCTTGTAGAGGTATTCTCATGTGAACCTCTCCCTTTGGTTTGTTTGCAGTGCCATTAAAGCCATATATCTTGTATGTTGAGGGGATCAAATCCTCATCTTTTCCTCCCATCGTCTTGTAAGTATGGTAAAGAGAATATTCTAGAACTTAGGTGTCGATTAGGATTCGGTTGATCGCCCAACAAGCACGCTTCATCATCTTCTCCATCATTGGTTTCGGGTTAATCTCTAATTTTACAACCAACGGGCTATCATGTGTTTCTCTTCCTTTTGGCACTTCATCTGCGAGAGAAAGAAATAGTCTTGTTTGCCACTTTTCTAAGCTGCGTCGTTCTCGCCCGGGCTCATTATTTCTTTATCGTCGGCATCTCTCGCAAAGACTCTCTGAGCACGTTGTCATGAAAATCTTCGATTGTGCGATAAGAGTGGACGATAGAGTTGCAATTCAAATTTTTAGCTTTCGTTCCGATTTCTATCACAAATGTTTCCTTTCCTTTCGACGACACATTTTACGTGCATTTACGGTGGTGGTGGTAATGTCGGCCTTTTTCTTCTCCTTTTAGAAAGTGATTCAATTTCCCTTGATCAATCATCGAGAATAATTCTCTTTACGTTTCTGCGTCGTTTGTTTGATGTCCATGGAAGCGATGGTAAGAACAAAACTCATGACTTGTCGCTTTGGTGGTGGTTCCATCCCAGCGTTCCAAGGTCTTTGGTACATCTTCCATCACAAGTATAGCCTCCCAGATCTTTTCCACACTAGCATTCGGTGGAGGCATCTTAATTGGTTCCCATACTATTCTGCGGCTTCTCGCCCTCCATGGTTATATTGCCTTCGTCCACCATAAGTTTCTTGCTCATGATCTAGCCTCTGAATCTTATTATTTTTATTACGGTTATAGTAGTTCCTTTCTTGTTCAAATTCCTCCTGGTCATGGCTTCCCATAGCTACTATCTTCCGCTGTCTCTCATCATCCTTTCCTCCTTGCTTTGTCCTTGCGAAGTGCTCGCCTTTGTATTGATGAATTGAGGTAACAAGCTTGCGTTCGCAGCATTCGAGTTTGTGTTCGCGATTGGATAAGAATTCATTTCATTCTGTCTTTCTTCTAAGGCGATATATTCTTCTGTAATTCTCGCGATTCGCCATCGTGATTGTATTTTTGACTCTAAAAATTTGAATGTATAACAAGTTAGTCGCGAAGAGAGCATTCACAAATGAGAGGATGAGATATCTTTCCTCAACCCGTCCTGCCATTTCGCTACACATGGTTCTCCATCTTATTGTCAAATTGCCTTAAGCTCTCGCCAACCCTTTGTTTCAACCGAATACATCTTCAATACACAGTCGTGAAGAGTTGTTGCTTATGTATGCTCCTAGGAATGTGGCTTGTAAATGATTAAATGATGTGATTGTGTTCCTTGGTAGACCCTCAAACCATTTTAGTGCTTCTCCAATTAGGCTTGACGCGAAATATTTTACGAGTATAGCATCATGATTCTCCCATTGCAACATACACCTCATATAGGCCTTGATATCTTTGTCTGCGCACGAGGTTGTTCCATCGAAGATGTTTGTTAATGCGGGGAGATTGCACTTAGGAGGTATTCCTCCCATCTGTACTTCTAGCGTGAAGGGGTTCTTCGCAGCCTCTGCGATGGCTTCGTCCAATTGTTTCCTTCCTCCTTCCCTTCTATTGTTCAACAATCCTCTCATTTCAGCCAGTTCTCTTAAGATTTGTTCATTTGCTTCAAGAATTTGACTCTCTTGGTCTTTTTAGCTCTGCTTCTCTCCTTCTTCGCTCGTACTGTTTTGACCTTCTTGTTCGTTATTTTCTTCTCTCCTTTCCTGTGACGCTCTTCTTCGTTTCTTTCTTCAATTCGCACGCCATTATATCGGTTGTTCTCTCTTCTTGGTTGTCTCTCAGCTCTCATCTGCGCCCTCTCATATTCTTCATTAATATTTCTATTAGTACGATTTTGTTCCCTTCTTCTTTCGCGGTTATCATGGTTATTTTGCCGGATTGCCTCCTCCATCTCTTGATTTTCCATTTCTTCTCTTAGCCTTTCTCTCTCGCGAGCTAGCCGCGCTTGTTCAATGTAGTGTCTCTCAATGTCATCCTCGATCTCTCGGTTTCTTCTCAGTTCTTCTCTCCGTGCAAGATTATTCTCCCTTCAACAATTTGGGTCATTCGGTTCTTGGAGTTGCATGTTTCCTTGATTTTCCCTATTCCGCTCATTTTGAAGATTTTCGGGTTGAGGAATATAACGATCTTCTATTTCTCCTCTTCTCTCGCCATGCTCTATATTCGGATTTTGTGTTTCTTCATCGGTGTTTTCTGTTGGTAAAACTCTCCTTCTTTCTTCTCCATTCGATCTTGAACTTGATCTCAACTTCTAGATCTCCTATTTTGCAACCTCATATTTTCCATCCTCAATTCATGATTCTGTCTTGTCAAGTTTGCTCGTTCCTCTGCCTCTAGCCGTCTCTCTTCGTGTATTGTTTGTCTCAATCTTTCTAGTCTTTGCGATTTCTTCGATTTTTCTCCATTCATTTCTTGCTCTCTCCTCCTTGTCCATTGTTCACCAACTCTTGCTCCTCTTCTCTCTCGTCTTGAGAATCGGATCTCCAAGTATGTACACTTACTCTATCATAATCCTCGGCCGTGTTTGCTCTTGGGGAGATTGGTGGCTGATTTTGATCTTCTCCATCATTTCTCTTATTCATCCTTGATGATTCTCCTGTTTCATTCCTCCTTTCTCCAGCAAGTCTCCCACTTCTTCTTACAATCGTTGGTTGCCCTTGTACATTTCTTCTTCTAGCCATTTTTCTTTTTCAATGAATTCTTGAGGATCTTCTCCAAATCTTTTCTCTGTTAATCCAAATTCCTTCCAATTTCTACGTCAATCTCTGCACTGAGTCCACTGTTTCTAGCGCATATGTAGTAGCAGGATTTCCCACACTACACCCCTTACTCGATTTTGCTTAATTAATCCATTGGAAGATGTAAGATCAAGAACATTTATTGATTGAATTCATTAAGTGTTTACACAGGAAAATAGAATTACACTTAGAAGTTAAAACGCTCTTAAACTTTCTCTCTCTTAATGACTTGCCTAACAATTCCAAAAAGATCTCTCCCTCTTACTGGACTCATTTAGCCCTTTATATAGGGTAATACATAGTGGATGATGACTAAGTTCCCCTTTATTTTCGGGAGTGTCTCGCGAAGTGTCGCGAGATGCACAAACATTCACTCTCGCGACACTTCCTAACCCTCGCTTGGTCTCACGTCTTCTTTATGTTTTGCCTGTCGTTATTCATTGCGTCGTTTATTTTGGCTCCCTGCGACTCCCTCGCGGCGCCGTCGTTCATTAATCCCGCGAGCCTTGTATGTTGCGATATTATGATCCTACACCCGACCAAAATGGTGTAAATGTATTCGACGAATAATGCATTAACAAACACCTGAATGAACAAACAAGTATTTCAAAATACGACGAGACGATGAACCTATGCAAGTAGAAAAGAAAATAATAAAATAATAATCTAGGCGCTAGGGGACTGGCTCACCGGCCGGCCAGTCATGCCTTGACCAGTCCCACGCCCAAATTCTATATTTTATCATATTTTATTATTTTCCTTGATCTCATGAAAATCCTTTCATTTGAACAAATATCCTTCGTTTTGAGGAAACTCCTCAGTTTCATGGTGTTTCCTTCACACTGAGGAAATAATATAAAATTAGGGAAAATATTGTGGGGCCGTGATTATTGGCCAACCGGCCATGCCTTGATCCCGGCCGGCCCCACACCTCATGGTTCCTCATTATTTTATTATTATTTCCGTAATCTCATGAAAACTCCTTAATCTCATGATATTTCCTTGATCCCATGAAAAATAATATAAAATTAGGGAAACCCGTGGGACCGGGCTATAGCCGGCCGGTCATGCCCTAGCTGGCCCCACACGCCCTATTTTATTATTATTATATTTTTCATGTTTCCTTAATCCCATGAAATTCCTTGATTTCATGATGTTTCCTTCAAATTATGGGAAAATACACAAAAAATACATAAAATTAAGGAAACTTGTGGGACCGAGCCCAAGCTGGCCGATCATGCCCTAGCCGGTCCCACAAACCCCTTATTTTATTATTTTTTTTTTTGTATTTCCTTGATTTTATGAAATTCCTTGATTTCATGATATTTCCTTCAAATTATGGAAATTCTTTCAAAATTATGAAAATCCCTTCAAATCATGAAATAATACATAAAATAAGGGAAAACTCACGGGACCGGGCCCTAGCCAGCCAACCATGCTCAAGCCGGTCCCACACGCCCTTATTTTATTATTATTAATATTTTTGTTTCCTTCATCTCATGGAAACTCTTTGATTTCAACAAAACTCCTTGGTTTCAACAAACTCTTTGGTTTTATCATATTTCCCTAAAATCATGAATATATTATAAAAAAAAATAGGAAAAACACCGTGGGACCGGCCTCCTTGGCCGGCCGGCCATGCCTTGGCCGTAGCCGGTCCCACACTTCATGATTTCCTCATTTTCTATTATTTTCCTTCATCTCATGAAGGTTTTGACGGTTTCAGCAAAAACCCTGATTTCTTCATATTTTCTCAAAATGTTGCTCAAACTCACACCAAAAAATATCAAAATTCTCAGAATTGAGATACGGACACTTTGGTGACGTGAGCATGTTACCTTGACCGACCAAGGTTGGCTTTTTGGCTTGCAAGAATCCGGTCCCACGTATTCTCATGATTTGACCTAATTTGCAAAATTGCACGTATTAGGTCCAAAACTCTTCCAATCAACTTGGAACTTCATGGAACGATCATCATTTGATCCCGTGAACACCCAGGGCCGGTTTCATGACCCCTTGGTCGGTCCCTCATCTCTTCATAATTAATCGGGTTTTATCACCTAAGGTTCAGCATTATTTTAATAAATGATTAAACCAGCATTTAATCATCCTTTCATCAACAAATTAATTGGTCTTCAGGAGATCTTGATATTTGCTCACGTGAGCATCTGGGAACTACATGGTCGACCCATAATCCCGTGTAGCCGATCCCTCCTTTTCTGTGGTTAATTCTCAATAAACCATCAATAAATCATCAATTGATCAAATTAGGGTTTTGAGTCCAAGGTTAATGATTCCAGATTCAAACGCTAATAATTTTACGTTGATCCCGTGATCAACATTTTATTTATCATACTCGGTTCAATTGCCAGTATTCTGATTTAATATTTTATTTGGTCATGCTACCATAATTCATCAAACGAGCAATATTTGCTCAGATAAGCAATACTTGCTCAAATCAAAGAATATTGGTTCAACTATCAATATTCAACAATTCATCGAATGAGCAATATTTGCTCACGTTAACTTATGCACACATCATATCTCTGTCTCAACATACATGTTCAATTCATGAGTCTCAGAACATTTCCAAACCACGTTCGACTCAACAATACAAGGACTCATCGTCCCATGAAGTCATGAAGTCAACAACTGACTAACTAAATACAAGTCTGCCTTGCAGACTCCACACTTACACGAGACATCAATCGTGTCACATGGGGGGATATTAACTAGGGTGTTGGTCTGGCGGTCTACGGCACGTGTGTTCATACACACGATGAGAATGTGAGCAAGTCGTGCAATCAGTTGAAGGAGTTAACAAAGTAGTGGATGGAAAATCAACCAAGTCTCCGCACGATGAGCAACTGGTTTCAAACACGATTTCCATTTCCCCACTCTTCGATTCCATCAACTGTCACACTTCATGGGATCATGGTGTCTATAATTCAAGCAATATAAATAAATCTCTGAATCATGATTGAAGGGAGGACGATTTCAGGTCTGACAGACAACAGGAAATCAATAATTCATCAATTAAGTAATTACTCTCAACTGAGTGATTTCAATCATTCAGAACTTATATTATTCAGAATTCACAACACACCTACAATCTTCGATTACCATTGATTCCACACATTTCTCAGCTTCCCTCCTACAGATCGACCCATCCTCTCTTGTGATCGAATTTACTCTGGAACGGCCATTGTCTTGGTTTAGGCCGGAGTACTACAGATTGATCTCTCGAATTCAAAGCACTCCCTTCTTGCAGTGCATCTGTGTGAGGTTGAACATTTCGCTCGTTTCAAGGAGTTTCCTCCGTACGGTCGTCTCCTCAATTCCGTAAAAACCAGCAAATCGTTTTGCCCCATCTACAAAGGTGATTCGGTATTTATAGAATACGACTTACGAGTAATGCATGCACAAGTTCTTGTATTAAAGTTTTCAACGACTATCATGCTACTTCTAGCAACTGAGTTTCCTCGGATATGATAATAAATTCTATAGCCACAAGAATCGAAATTATCAGCCCGGAAGGAAGATTTGGTGTCATCCTAATTAGCTCAAAAACCTCAAAGAGATGAAGTTTCAAAAGGCCAAGAAAAATGATACATTTTTTTTTTTTTTTTAAGTATATAAATACTGAAAATATCCTGCAAAAGTTAATACTAATACTAGTATACTTCTCAAACATGCTTAACTACTCCCCCACACTTAAACTCTATTGTCCTCAATGTTCAAAAACCGAAATTTCTGAATTTCTGACTCAACAGATTGGTAAACTTGAAAACTGTACATTTCGGTAAGGAATTTGGCAAAACTTCCTTGACAAAAGTTGTTCGCCTACTTCTTTTCTATAACGTGTAAAAATGGAACAGTGTTTCGATAAATGGTCTGACATTTATGGCCTCCGGACTGACAGACGCGCAGTCTGAAAAAGTTCTGGAAAATTACCAAACTCAAATGTCCATGCCAATCGGTCCAACTTAACAGACTCCGAATTCAGATTTTCTTTTTGGAAAAGAAAGATGAGTCTGTCCTATTTAAAAGTTGGGGTCAATCGCTCAAATCGGACTCCAAATGAAGTCCCGAGAGTTGTTTTAGCAACAAGTGTGCAGTCAGAATTTTTCTGATGAAAAATAGCTTTCCATCAAACTTTCACTAGAGAAATAGGACTTTTGTAAGAATTTAAGATGAGAATGCAAGATATGATATGCAAACTATAAAAATAAATAAAAATCAAACGAAAACAAAATGGATAGAGATACAAAACCGGTGGGTTGCCTCCCATTTAGCGCTTGGTTTAACGTCGTCAGTCCGACTTGATATTTCGGCTACTCTTTAGCCTACTTCCACGATTTCAGCTGAAAAGCAAGAGATCACATCACTTGGATACCTCATCTCCTCAAATATATTGAATCGGACGACTTCTCCATCGAACTCCATGGTCAAGGTACCTTGTTGGACATCAATCTTCATTCCGGCAGTGCTCATAAATGGTCTACCCAACAATGAAGGATTATACTTTGATGAGTTAGCATCACTCATGTCTAGAACATAGAAATCCACTAGAAATATTAACTCATTCACCTGCACCAAGACATTCTCAACAACCCATTTATGGTGAACATTAGATCGGTCATCAAGTTGAAGAACTACACGAGTCTCCTTGAGAGGACCAAGATTAAGAGAATCATAAATTGAAGCAGGCATAACATTAAAAGATGCTCCTAAATCTAGCAAAGCTCGTGTAAACCTGGTTTTACTAATTGTGCATGGTATAGTAAAGCTACCGGGATCTTTTAATTTAGGTGGGAGTTTCTTTTGAAGAAATGCCGAAGCATTCTCCCCCACACTCATTACCTCATTACCGATCAACTTTTTCTTTTTAGTGCACAACTCCTTCAAAAATTTGGCCCACCTGGGGACCGTTCTGATGGCCTCAATAAGTAGAATATTGATTTCCAACTTGCTGAAGATGTCCAAAATCTCTTTGTCTTGATCCTTATTTTTGGACTTGGCAAAACGACTCGGAAAAGGAGGTGGTGTAATATGTGTAGGAACCGAAACCTTAGGTTGTCCGAATGGAATTGGATTTTCCTTAGGATCGGTTTGCGCCTCTTCTTCCTGATCTAAGTCATCGACAATTTGTCTCTGCTGAATTGGCTCTAGCTGCTTCCCACCTCTCAACATAACCGCATTAACATGCTCAATTGGATTAACAAAAGGTTGAGATGGAAGTTTAGACAATACCTGAGCCTTCAATAAATTCATTTATGTAGCCATCTGCCCTACCTGGGTTTGTAGGTCCTTAATAGCAGAATCGGTCTTATGTTGATATTGCAAGGTTTGTTGCAAACTCTGAGATATTGCCTTTTGTTCTTGCATTATTGATCGGTGCCTAATAATGCATATTTCTAGGCCATTTTGTTGTCTTTTGTCACATCTCGAATGCTTTAATGTCTTGTTTTAAGTCAAATTATGCATTTTGCATGTCGGGTATCAATAATCCTTTTTGTTGTAAATATTAATAATTAGTTTTTGTTTGCATTTGTAGGAGAATAAGTAGTATGGTCGATGGATAAAGATGACGCAGAAACTGGAAATATTGGCAGTGAATGGAAGGATTTGCAATTGTGTTGCTGAGCTAAGGAATGGTGGTGACATCAAATAATGGGCCTAAGTTCAGAAATCAATTCTGCTTACGTTTGGGGAATTAAATGGAAAGGAAACCAAGCCCAAAATCCATTCTTGTATTGCAAAGCAAGGTATTCATGCTTTACACAGTATCTTATAACTTTCCCAAATCCCATCTTCCATTTCCTTCACGATAAACAATTTTGTTCTTTGTGTCATATTCTCCCAAAAATTCAGTCGACCCATCTTTTCTGTCTCCCAGTTTTCTCTACATATCAAATATCTGTGACTGTCTCCTCTTCTCACAACTGTGAATCACAGTTTCTACCATAGTTCAAACACTCATTTCACACCTTGCCCCAGACTATGAATTGTACAAGATTAGGTCGGCTGATTGGTTGTCAACAAAGACAAAACAAAAAAATGACAACAAGGTCTCGAAATTCAGGTTCTCTGCAACACTCGACAATTTCACCTCTCCCCTACTGTTAGAAGCCTGGAAAGAAGATTGATTTCAGGTTTTAAGACATGGAGACAAGGTCAGGCAGCGTTCTACAAGCAGCATGCATGTCAAATTAGGTCTGAATTTGTTGCCCCTTGCAATCACCAACAATGGAAGTAAGGAATTGACGACAATAGGGTGGCGGTTCAGTGGTGAGTTAATTGTAGTCATATCAAATCCCTAATTTCTGCTTTTGTAATTGTTGACTATGGGGATTGATTGAGAATTGATGGTAACTTTTGTATAAAAAGGGAGGAGATTGTGATGTAAAACTCAAACCCGGAGTAGCCGGTGCAAGTTGTTCTGTAGGTTTTGGTTTAATTTCAGTTTTCTCCATGTTCTAATTTCATAAGCTAGGGTTTACATGATGCCCTTAATCTACTACTAGTTTATTCATGCTATTGTTCTTATTCTTGTTGAGCTTAATTGATTAAGGAAAGGTTTAATCTTAGTGCTACAACTGATAACTCTTACCTTGTATGTCAAGCATCCTAGGTAGTTAGAACAATTATCTGTTGTGCATCAACTATGCTTTATCGATTGAATTAATCTGTGATCATTTGTGACGTAATAAGACATCTGATTCTAGGGGTTAATACCTTAGTTGACATTAAACTATCCACTTTTAGGACACCTAAGATATGCGGCAGACTTGAATCTTCACCGCTTTTTACTATAAGGACAAGAAGAGTTTCATTAGCTGAATTCTCTAGTGTAGGTTATGTGGTTGAATTGAAAGCCCTGTTCCACTTTAATCAAGTATCTAAACTTTAATCTCATTTAGATTTATGTTCTTTAGTTTACTTCTCATAACAAGCATCTTGTCGTATCGACACAACAAACACCCTTTTATTACATTGTGATATAAATCTGTTTAGTTTTCCTCTAGTTTCAACTCTACACCCACCAAGTCCCTGTGGATCGACCTGTATTTGCCCTGTCCTACATAGTATACACTGTGCACTTGCAGTTTAATACAATTGTAGGTATCTTTCTTAGCCTACCAAGTTTTTGGCGCCTCTGCCAGGGACTCGGTAGCGGTGTGATTGTTTCTTTGGTTTCGCTTTACTGATTTTAGCTCAATCATGTATATTTGTGCTTAGATTTTTTGTTTTTATTAGTTTAATATAGCTTCTTATATATTGCAGCTTGTTTCCATTTACTGCTTTCTGTCAGTGCATTTTATAGCTTTTTAATTTGCTGTAACATATTCTTTCATCCCCCTGAGTGGTAAGAAGACTGTTGTTTCTGTGTACTGAGTTAGCACAACCTAGATTTAGGTTTTAGTATCTCTAGCTGTCACTTAGTAAACATTGTAGCCCTGTAAATACTAGTAGTTGCATTTCATATAAATTGTATTTTGTAGCTTAGTTTGTATGCTTGTCAAATTTTCAGTAATAGGATTGAACATATTTAGAAGCTTCCTTTATTTACATCTGTAGCACTAACTGTAAGTTTTAAATTTCAATCATCTCATTCGCATAAACTGCATCACTGTATGCATCTGCACCTAGTCTCATTCTGTAATTTAGTTTGTAAACTTTATCCATCTTTGCATCATCTTTTCAGACTACTTCCATTCTGTTTTATCTGCATTCTTTCAGCTCTTTTTGTTAAGTTAGGATTGTTATCAAGTAGTTTAACTTAGTGTAACTTGTACCATTTCAGGCCTTTTGCTATCATCATTTGTAGCTAGCTTCATACTGTAGTATAGGTTTTCTTTTGTTTTCTCTAATTTCATTAGTCACTACGATTTGTTATTTCACTTTGAACCACATCCCATCATATCTCTTAGGTGTAATTTAGCTATGCAATCCACCTGTTCGTCTTGCATCTCATGTTGTAGCTTAGTATCATATTCAGTTTGTAGTTCACTTGCATATGTAACTTTACTGTTGTATTGAAGTTTAAGTTAATCCATTTGTTTATATATCTTGCATCCTGGTATTAGCTTTTGATTTTTCAGTTTCATACCATAACTGCATTTAGTTCAGTTTCTTTCAATTTTTGCTTGCATCTCATATTCTTAGCTGCTTGCATCTCATATTCTTAGTTTGCATCTTTATTTTATATTCCTGTAGTTTAGGTCATTATATTCCATTAGGTTTCATCTGCATCTTAGTTGTAGATCTAATTTTAGTCGCATACCTGCATTCTTTCGAGTCCTTTTTTTAGTTAATAAAGTTTTGCATCTTGTCATGTAGCATAAGTTTGGTAGTATCTTCTAATTATAGCTTAGTTCTGTAAGCATTTTAGTGTAGTGGTAACTATAGTTTTAATCACTTCATTTTCATTAGCATAACTGCATCTAGTTCGGACAGCTAAAACTCTGTATATACTTATATAGATTTTACTTTTTCTGCTATAGTATAACTTAGTTGTAGTTTTAATTTTCACTTTCATCGCATATCTGCATCTAGTTTCAGTTAGTTGCATCTATAGTTATCAATATTCTGTAGCATTAGTTTGTATATTGGTCGAAACTCTTGGTTCTGTAACTTTCAAATTTTTGTAATTCTGTGACTTGTAATCTACATCGTGTCTCTTTGTACATAAGCTATTCCAAGTAGTTGATACATTTTAGCATAACTTAGTTAGTGTCGCAACCTTCGATAACTTGGTCATGCATCAGGAACTAAGTCTTTCTCTATAAGTGTTGTGTGTGGCTTCTTTGTTAATGCTTGTTGTTCTGTAGAGTTCAGTTCCTTGTTTTTAACTCAAGCCTGCAAGATCTAAGTAATACCCACCTCAGTTACATTGTATAATCCATTATAAGAAAGCTCAAATTCTCATTGCGCTAGCTGACTCTTTCATAGTTTACTCTGCATCATTGTATCCTACCGTCCCTGCAAGACAGATCTGGTTTGAATCAGTTGATCTCTAGCAAGTATCATGCTGTAGTTATTTTGAACCTCATAATATTCTACATCTGCAGCTTGCATGTCCATCTGAATTACTGGAGTATTGAGCATATTGTAACATAATTCAGGTTTTGAGTCTTCATTCATGTAAAACTGCATCTGTGGGTCAAGCATCTTGAGAAATAAGTATAGTACAGAGTCCGATCCTTCTATTTGAACCACCAGATTACTGTCAGCTTCCCCCTGTTCCATTGAAACTATTCTATCACTATTAACCTGGTCTGTCCTAGGCAGAAATCAGTGGGGTAGCTAAATCATTGTCATGTTGTAGAATCATCTCAGTTTTTGAAAATCAGTATTGATACTCCCTGTATTTGTTTCACCTGTGCAATTCTCTTTACTGATAATCTCTTCGAGTGATTAGGTACCTGCAATACTGTTGCGAACAACAAGGAGGTGGAAAGGAAGGAGCGGCACAAACCTGAGAATCGTGCTTACACCTGGTCCTGTACCGGCGGTACCTGCGACATCTCTCAACGAAACAAGGAGAGAAAGGACAAGGAACGGAACAAAGTTGTGGTAGTGCCTAAACCTGGTTCATACCAGCGGTATCGTATTCTCAAACCTGATGATCTGTCTTGAATGATACCCATGATTGCCTGATAAATTAGCTGCCTCACTGAGCATTACTCAACTCCTGCAATTTATGATACCAATGAGCATGAATCTGTGATGTTTTGAGTAGAATATTTGCTTCTTAAATTTGTCGATTCACTGTGCATCTCTTAATCCCTGCTCTCACATTATATCTTTACATAAATTGTGTTCTATCCTCTCAAATCCTTGGTTCTCTGGTTTTTGCATTGCTGCTTGTCTGATCAGTACGCCATTTTGAGTCCGTGTGCATAACCTCCAAGGACCAACTTTTGATTTCTCATAATCATTGTGTTCCATGTATTGCAAATTTCCTGGTTATTCTATTGTTATAACATGCTGATTGATTTTCTGTCTTAAAAAAAAAAAAAAAAAAAAAAAAAAAAAAAAAACATGTCAGGATTTTGGACTGGGGTTAGGGATGAGAAATCATCGCATAAACCAATTAGGGAACTTGCACAAGAGCATGCTCCACGTAATGTATTTCCAGTAGACCATGATGTCAATAACTCTAGGGATTCTTACCAACCTTTTCAAGGTTCTGAGCTTCCACATACATACCCTAATGGTTATACAAACATGGACCAATCACCACATTGGGAAAATGACCAATTCAGTACTCCCCTTGAACAACTTAATATGCTTTTAAAAATGAATCTGATTCATTTACAAAATGAGGCAATGGAGGAATTTCAAGATGAAATGTTTGTTTGCCATAATGAAATAAATTGTGAAAATAGTGTGTTTAGTCTTCCTCGTGAAACTGATATTGAATATGAACCTAATCTAGAGGTAATCGAGTCGACTAGAGACACTGCAACTTTGAATAGGGAGTTGCATCCGTGGTATGATGATGATGATGATAATGTTATGTTAGAAGAGCATGTGTATTCTGAAAATATGGTGGAACCTTTGGGTTCAGAGACATTAGGCTTTGCTCCGACTTTCATGAATAATGCTTCTTCTAAATCTGCATATGCATGCGATGTTGACTCTGAGTTTGGGCTTGTACAATTTTTTTATGTGAAGAAGAGCATGATGAACAACTTGTATCTGACTTAGGGAAGGATGAATTTTCTGTAGACATCAATAATTCTATGCATGAAAATAATTTCGATATGTCTAATTACCTTCCTAGGTCACAGTATGATGTCGCTTCTGATGTGGAGATTGTTCCTCTTGAGTGTTCTATATTCATGTTGTTGATAGCTCCCAACCTAGAGCTAGAGTTATGTGCATCTCAAATTCTGTTGGACCTTTTGTCCACTAAATATCATGTTATTGAGAAGCCCCAGTTGGAATGGATTCGTGTATCTCTGCCTGTCCCTAGCAAATTCCACTTTGAAATAGACTTTGTGCATGATGAACCCCTAAAGTTGTTAGATTTTATGTCTAAAAGCATACCTGTAGAAAATTTCTGGTTTGGGGGTAACTCGTTTATATCCGCAGTCTTACTTGCACTCTCATGTTATATATGTGTAAGACTGTCGATATCTCTGTATATCTGCTTTTGGGTTGATCCTCAACTCTTTAGATTGTTGATCTATGGTGAATCTCTCTTGTATTTTGCTCTGAGTTAGTTTGAGTCTTTGTATTTTGTATCCCTTTTTGGTTACTACTGTGGTACATATGTTTTGTGCTAATCCAATGCTACAATCAGCTGATCTTTGATTGGATTACAACAGCTAATAAAAGAGTTCTTACTTGGGACGGTCATCGAAATCTGGTAATCTCTTTCCTTTTCTCCACTGAGCATGGTTTTCATGGTATGTTGCAGTTATAATTTTGTTAATCTTTAGAAACGTTGAGGACAATGTTTAGTTTAGGTTTGGGGGTGAAAAGTAGATACCATATGACTGTCACTGTGTTATTAATGAAACTGAACTCTGCCATGTTGAAAAAAAAAAAAATCGAGCTCATATACCTTGATTTGTGATACCTTGCATGTATGATATCTTAGGGTTCTTAGTCTAGATGATGAGGCACCCCTGATTCTAGCACAATTCACATGTGATATAGAAAATCTGCACATGCACGATCTACCATGCGTGTATAGCGTCAGTGTTTCATAGGTTAAGTAAGCTGCCAATCATCTAGAATATTGAATGAGACTTGACTAGCTTGTTCTTTGGTTGGCTGGGATAGAAGTTGGAGGATATATTAAGAAAAGCAACCATTGAATTTGACCGGGTGCATCGGAAAGGGCTACCTCTTGCTAAAAAAGTCATGTAATGTATTTTTTAGTCTTTGTGTAAAGTTTGTTGTGTCAGTTTGTGTTTGTATCTCTCATTGCACCAAAAGCAGTTGAAAAAAAAAATCAGAAAAAGAAAAAAGATTATCAGTTGAAAAAAAAAAATATGAAAAAAAAATGAGTTGTTGTTTGTTTAAAATAGTCTCTCTTTAATTATGTTCTCAAGCCAGAAACATGATGTAATTAGGCAGTCAATGCTTCTTTTTGTACATATGAATGTAAATAGTTTTGCAATAAAGCAAGGGAGGGTGTAGCCGTCGATGTACAATGCGGGTAAGCTGAAATATCACCAACTTCAAGGGTGAACATTCACAATTCTCGTAAAGCCGAACAGCTAGCTTGGCTTTGAATTCAGTTCTTAGCCTAAAAACTACTCCCTCTGTTTCAAAAAGACCGTCCTCTATTCCATTTTGGTCTGTTTCAAAATTATGTCCAGCTTCTGTTTATAGTCATATTGTTCCAATGAACTCTCTAATATACCCTGAAGTTTTTATATTTATAAAATCTTTTTTAATGGGACCCAATCTAAAATATTAATAAAATTTGTGTAATTAAGGTAACAAATATATCCTTCATTCATTTTTGTATTTCCTATTTACAATCACATAATAATTTTTGGTAGTTTTTATTACTAACAGTTTTATTGAAATAAATTAGGCAAGTAATTAATGGTAGGCATGTAAACTACTGTGGTCTCCTTGATATCTTGACAAAGTCAAAGCGGACTGTCTTTTTGAAACGGAGGGAGTATCTCTTAGTAATTGGCAGTCATAACTTCCTACAGTAAATCATTCTCTATGCATGTCTATGGTGATACACTTTACACTCTTATCACATGTCTTTAGTTGTTTCAGTGCTATAATTGTGCCTTTGAAAGCTAGACTGACATATCCAATTGTTGTGAGCTAAATATGAAATGCAGGTATCACTTTCATGGAATCTGAGCTTATATTTTGTCCTAGAACTTTGTGGGTATGTTCTTAGTTTTTGTTTTGCTCTTGGACGAGCAAAATTCAGGTTTGGGGGTGTGATCGGTGCCTAATAATGCATATTTCTAGGCCATTTTGTTGTCTTTTGTCACATCTCGAATGCTTTAATGTCTTATTTTAAGTCAAATTATGCATTTTGCGTGTCGGGTATCAATAATCCTTTTTGTTGTAAATATTAATAATTAGTTTTTGTTTGCATTTGTAGGAGAATAAGTAATATGGTCGATGGATAAAGATGACGCAGAAACTGGAAATATTGGCAGTGAATGGAAGGATTTGCAATTGTGCTGCTGGGCTAAGGAATGATGATGACATCAAATAATGGGCCAAAGTTCAGAAATCAATTCTGCTCACGTTTGGGGAATTAAATGGAAAGGAAACCAAGCCCAAAATCCATTCTTGTATTGAAAAGAAAGGTATTCATGCTTTACACAATATCTTATAACTTTCCCAAGTCCCATCTTCCATTTCCTTCACGATAAACAATTTTGTTCTTTGTGTCCTCTTCTCCCAAAAATTCAGTCGACCCATCTTTTCTGTCTCCCAGTTTTCGCTACATATTAAATCCCTGTGACTGTCTCCTCTTCTCACAACTGTGAATCACAGTTTCTACCATAGTTCAAACACTCATTTCACACCTATCCCCAATACTATGAATTGTACAAGATTAGGTCGGCTAATTGGTTGTCAACAGCAGCAGCAAAAAAATGACAACAAGGTCTGAAATTCTGGTTCTCTGCAACACTCGACAATTTCACCTCTCCCCTACTATTAGAAGCCTGGAATGAAGATTGATTTCAGGTTTAAGACATGGATACAAAGTCAGGCAGCATTCTACAAGCAGCATGCATGTCAAATTAGGTATGAATTTGTTTCCCCTTGCAATCACCAACAATGGCAGTAAGGAATTGACGACAATAGGGTGGCGGTAGTGGTGAGTTAATTGTAGTCATATCAAATCCCTAATTTCTGCTTTTGTAATTGTTGACTATGGGGATTGATTGAGAATTGATGGGAACTTTTGCATAAAAAGGGATGAGATTGTGATGTAAAACTCAAGCCCGGAGTAGCCGGTGCAAGTTTTTCTGTAGGTTTTGGTTTAATTTCAGTTTTCTCCATGTTCTAATTTCATAAGCTAGGGTTTACATGATTCCCTTAATCTACTACTAGTTTATTCATGCTATTGTTCTTATTCTTGTTGAGCTTAATTAATTAAGGAAAGGTTTAATCTTAGTGCTACAACTGATAACTCTCACCTTGTATGTCAAGCATCCTAGGTAGTTAGAAAAATTATCTGTTGTGCATCAACTCATGCTTTATCGATTGAATTAATTTGTGATCATTTGTGCCGTAACAAGACATCTGATTCTAGGGGTTAATACCTTAGTTGACATTAAACTATCCACTTTTAGGACACCTTGGATATGCGGCAGACTTGAATCTTCACCGCTTTCTACTATAAGGACAAGAAGAGTTTCATTAGCTGAATTCTCTAGTGTAGGTTATGTGGTTGAATTGATAGCCCTAATTCCCCTTTAATCAAGTTTCTAAACTTTAATCTTATTTAGATTTATTTTCTTTAGTTTACTTCTCATAAAAAGCATCTTTTCGTATCGACACAACAAACACCCTTTTGTTACATTGTGATATAAATCAGTTTAGTTTTCCTCTAGTTTCAACTCTACACCCACCAAGTCCCCGTGGATCGACCTGTATTTGCCCTGTCCTGCATAGTAGTCACTGTGCACTTGCAGTTTAATACAATTGTAGGTATCTATCTTAGCCTACCAATCATAACCTTCAACATCTCCTCTAAACTAGAATTTGGATTATGTTGTTGAGGTTGTTGAAAACCACTCTGTCTCCCATATGGGTTAGGAGCCGCAGCTTGCGTATTTTCATAACTGAAATTTGGATGATCCTTCCAACCTGGATTATATGTAGAATAATAGGGATCATACCTTTGTCTATGATTAGGGAACACATCTTTTACCTCTATCGTGTCTTCCTCATATGTAGGAATGACTGCAAATGATATACGAGGCATCATCTTTTTCATACTATTCAAAAGTTGTTCAGTTTGCGAAGACCCTCCAATCTCATTAAATCTTCTAATATTTGAGTTGTTTCTGGTATAAAACTGATGCGCGTTTGAAGCCATACTCTCAATCAGACTGGTTGCTTGTGAGAACGTATTTTCACTAAGTGCACCACCTGATGCTGCATCAATCAAACACTTCTGTTCTGGAAGTAATCCTTCATAGAAGTATTGAATGGTGAGTGCTGGAGTGATGTTGTGGTACGGGCAGCTTGCTAACAACTTTTATACCTTTCCCAATATTCATAAAGAGTCTCTCCTGTAATCTGCATAATACCACTGATTTCCTTTCAGATTGATGCGGTTTAGGATCGGAAAATACTTCTCTAAGAATAGTTTCTTCATGTCAGACCAAGTTGTAATACTTCCAGAAGGAAGGTAATACAACCATGCATTAGCTTGGTCTATTAATGAGAACGGGAAAGCTTGCAACATAGCCGTTTCCTTGTCTTCGGTCACCTGTCGTAGACTAGTCACTACATTCTGAAATATCGTAACATGCCGGTTCGGATCTTCACCTGGAAATCCGTTGAACTTCGGTAAATGGTGAAGCAAATTCGACTTTAGTTCCAATGTGTCATTGAGGGTAATACACAATGGTTGTGAATATAAGCATGGAGATGTCAGTTCTCGCTACTTCTTCTCCGGAGGTGGAGGAGGTGGAGGATTTCCGTTCACCATTTATTCTAACTGTGGATCTTGTTGCAACCGCTGATGTGTTTGTAGCACAGTTCCCCTACGAGTTTAAATGCCGCACCTCGGTAATCCCACTGTTTTGGTGCCAGAGATTAAGGTACCTGAAATCAAACAATCTAGAAAACAATATCAAAAACTAATAATCAAATTTAAAAACAAGAATAAAAAAGGAATAAATTAAAATAAATTATAACTAAAATAAAACTAAACAAAATAAAAATAAAAACAATTAAATAACTGCTCCCCGGCAGCGGCGCCAAAATTTGATGCGTGTCGTGAGTGCAAAAAATTAAATCACTTATTTCCACACAATTAATTGGTAATATAATGGAAGCAATGATCGTTCCCACGAAGAGCAGGGAGTTTTCAGTTGTCAAAAGTCACAAATGGGGTGTTTGTTTGTAGGTTGCAAATAAAGCAAAGTAAATAACAAAGCAAATAAATTAAGATGTAATCAAGGATGAGGAGTATGATCGAGGAATCCTTCTTCGTTACTAAACATTCATCAAAGTAATATAATTATCTATTCGTCATTAATCATACATTATCACCAACCGTAGGGTAACAGGTACGCTTAGCTACCCCCAAGACTCCTTATATCACCGAATAACATGTACGCTTAGCTATCGGATTCTATCCGTCTGAGCCACCTTGAGGTACGCTTACAAGATGTAACTCAATCGAATGCTTTAGAGTTTATGAATCTAGGTTCGGTCCTAGCTGTTAAACTCGGTACGATCGGTTCACTTACTAGTATTATTTCTACACGCGATTGCTCCACAGAATCCCTCTGCAAGGTCTCACGTTTTCTACTTGTGTAGTGGTTATTCAACAATTACGGATATCCTAACCCGTTACTAGCAATAGATCAATCAAGGGAGAAGTTTAGTTGGCCACCTAAAGTAATCAATCAATCAATCATAAATATTCATCATAGTATAAACAAACGATAATCACATGAAGAAATCAAAATAAATTCATATATTAAATCAAATCATGTTTAGAACTTAGAATTCATCTCAATCAAATAGAAGTTTAGCTACTCATGGATTTAGTGAAACCCATGATATACATATGATAAAATCAAAGATAAATAGTTTCGGTAATGGAAGAACCCAAAACCCAAGCTTTCGCTCCTTGTCTTCTTGTATCCACTTCTGTATCTCTTGTTAATCTCTTTTCGGTAATTGGAACTCCCTTAAAAGTATTTGGAAGTCTCCTTAAATATCTCTAAGAATCTTTGGGTTTGGGAATGCTTCCGAAATAAGAAAACCAATCTTGGCATGTATTTTCGTCGCTTCTTGGAGGGTGTAACCGATCCTGGTAGTTGGTTGGTATGATCAGTCACACACGTAGGTAAGAATTGGGACTTTTGATCCATACGGTTTTGCCCACAACTTTTGCATACGAACTCGGAATGACCTCATTCTTTTTGCATTCTTTTCGTCTCTTCATTCTATACAAAATAGAGTTGAATACTCCTGAATTTGGTCGAGTTTCTCCTGGTCCTTAGTCCAAGCTCACGTTTATGTCCGCTTTAGCACTCTTTTTGCTCCTTTTGGATGATTCTACCTAAATAAGACAAACAAAAGAAAACAAGAGTAATACAAGGAAATATGAAAAAAAAATAGCAAATACAATCATGGAATTGATAACAAAAGTATAGTACGTAAATTATGCACTTATCATTACACTATGTCAGATATGGGTAAGTACTGTTACTTAGCCTCTTGTGCTCAGACGCAATACCTTCAATCCAAAATCTTGAACCTTTCCTCTCCTTTTAAATCGTGTCCCCGGTATGAGCGTGCCTTGCAGTCATTTACACAAGCTTGTGGACGTCTTTCTTCCAACTTCAACATTAACGATGCTGAAGTCATTGGCGGCCCTATACTTTAGTGTTGTAAAGGAAAACATCCCCTCCAGCTTCGCTTTAACTATCCGTGACTCCAACCTATGGCAGTGTAATAGAATGATGCATGCAATGGATTTCTTGAAAGCAATCCCTATCGTTGGACTGATCAGTCAGTTGGGCCCAGACAGTTCAGGTCAGTTTTGCAATACCAATTCGACATACCCTTATTTGCTGAAAACAGCGTGTGCTCTAGTTGTGGTCGTCCAATTGATATTTATGGGGATCATGTTGTCCACTGTGCGAGTGATGTTGGCCTCAAATTCCGGCATGACTTAGTCCGTGATGTGTTCTCCGACATGTGTTATAAGGCAGGGGTTTCTGCAAGGAAAAAAGTGGATTTAGGCTTTTTATCTGATACTGCAAATGCTTTAAAACTCGCTGATATCCTTGTATACAACTGGGAGGATGGGAAAGGTTTATGTTTTGATATCACTGGTGTATCTCCTTTTACAAGTGCTAGAACGCGCAACTTCACACCAGGCCAAGCTATTACTTCTGCTGTCACCCGCAAGTGTGCCACGTATTTGGACAAGTGCTCAGCCCATGGGTATGGTTTCAATGTTTTAGCCTTCTCAACTTTCGGTGAAATTGGTGAAGACACAATTTTATTTTTGAAAAGACTGAAGAATTGCATGGCTAATCATGATGCAAATCATAAAATTGGCGGTTTTCTCTTTCATGGACTAGCTATTAGTATTCAAAAAGGTGTTGGTGCCCAACTTGTTGATTGGCTACCAACTAACTCATTGTAAAAACGTTTGCCCTGTTGTTTATAAATAATAAATTTAGAATATAAAAAAAAATTAAATCAATAATAATTATTTATTTAATTCATTATCATTTAATAGATCTTTTTATATAGTTATCTTTGATGATAATAAGAATAATAATAATAATAAAAGATTAAGGAACTGCCTTATGAGTTACGATGCGAATCAAAAGATAGGTGGTGCCCTTTTTCATAGAATAGGTATTGCTATTCAAAAAGGCGTGGGAGCACAACTTGTTGCTAGACTCCCAGCCAGATCTGTGTAAACTTATTCGGTTTCTAATAAAAACCTTCGGTGACATTGTTTTTTTTTTATAATAATAATATTATTATTATTATAATATTATTCGGTATCATTTATTATTCTTATATATTTTTTTAAATAACCAATTTTATTTAAAATAAAAGAAAGTAGAGTTTGCAAGAAGCTAGTCGGCGATCGGCTACAAGCTAAGTCTTGAGCCCTTTTTTGGGTGACTAACCCTATTCTATGGAAAAGGTGGCTGCCTAGTCTAACATTGGCATCGTGGATTCTGATTTAGTTTTTTATTCTGTTCAAGTAATCCACTGTCTCATCTCCTAACTCTCCCAAAGTCGTGAAGGCCAAGGTGCCAAAACCATAGATGTGTGTGGTGCATTTGTCAAGGTACTTGTATCTCTTTTGTGACACCAAATTAGCCATTGCTTTTCCTGGTATGAATGTAGAAACGCCACCTCATGTGAAGGGTGTAATGCATGTCACATATAAACATGTATCATGCCCATTATCCCAGTTGTAGAACAGAATATCTGCCAATCATAGTTCACCACCATCATTCGAAAGAAAGCCAAATGACACTTCTTTTTGTGCATGTATCCCTACTCGAAAACAAATGTCTACATGAGTATCGCGGATTAGATCATGGCGGAAATTAAAACCTACTCCATGCGCACAATGAAGAGCATGATTACTAAATACGTCCATATTTCTATCACAACATTGACAAACACTACCACTACCAGCTACAAAAAGTGGGATACCAAGCCTATAAGCCAACATGGCACAACAATGTCTTGGCCCAATTCTCTGTCCGAGCCCATCTATGGGGGATGGCCAACAAGTAGTCTTGTGCATGTTCAATCTTGTTGCACTGCCATAAAGCTAGATCACGCACTGACATATCATATCGAGTGGGTATCTCCTGCTTCACTACATCAAAATATTTGACTGCCAAAGAACTCATAGGGTGGCGGGCGGTACCTTCAATGTTAAATGAAATGGGAGAGAGACAACCGGCTTGTAAGAATGTGTCCATAACTAGTTCATATGAGGAATCATCACCATAAATGCCTGATTGTCGTAGAAGAGTACATTGTAGTTGTTTAATTTGTAGACACATAAGAGTAGTGCATGGTATCATAAATGGAACAGATACCAAGGCCTCCATCCCTAATTAGGAGAGTAACCAATTTGTGTTGAATCAATCTATAACCAGGTCCATTATTAACCACTAGTCGCATGTAGTTGGATAGGTTGTTGTCAAAAATAGTTTTGACTTGTTCTAAATGTGCAGGTATAATAGTGCGCAACGTGAAATATAGGTTAGAGATTCATGCACAGTTGCGTAGCAGTAATAACACACTTTTTGGGTCTTTCAGTTTGAGTATGGCCTCCATGAGGTAAAAGGTTTTTCGTACACGTTCTAGAATAAGGTTGCTGCAGAACTGATAGTTCAAACTGACAGTTTACCAAGTAATTTAACCCATGTAGAAGGTATGTCTATTGCAGCAAGGAAACCGGCTTCATATGCACTTCTTTTGCCAACAGTATGCCTGAATACTTCAACTTAATTAGATTAAAATAGATCCCAAGTGCCGACCATCATATTTGATGATTCGTAGAGCTTTGGAGATCATCAATATCTCCCCAATCATAGTCGTGTCATCTAGATACCATGTCCGAAGATCCATAAAGCAAAGTGCATGTTGTTATCATCTTCACTAGTGGGTACAATGTTAGTGAAAAAAGCAAGGGACTTAGAGGGTCCCCGTGATGAAGTCATTGAAGAATATCCATAATATAAATGGGATGGTGAAGCGTAACAGAATTCAACCCACTTGTATACTGATGGGCATCTACGCAAAACCTCCAGAATCATTGTTGTATTATCTATGAGATTTAAAGCATTAGGAAGTCAACTAAGAGAATGGACATGGATTGTGATGTACCTTTCTCTTCTAATATCATGTTGACGAATCTTAAGATAGCTTCTCCACCACATGATACACCTATAACAAAATTGGAGATCAGAAAAATAGTCTGTCATATCTTTACAGACTAATTAGCAGCAACTTTAGAGACTAGCTGTTTCTAAACGGTCCCAACAACGATAGGAAGGATGCCACCACTAGGTTTAAGTAGTGGTGTTAAGAGTGCACTTGCAGTTAACTCAGCTAAAGGTGAAGAGTATTTCATGGAAAGTAGGAGATTAACCATCCTGTAATTGATGTGGGGAGCTCATTTGATACAGCAGCAACATGTCCACTTCCCATCCAAAAGGTGTTGAGCATAGAGGCCATCTGTGCAACAAGATTTACCTTTAGGTAAGGATTTGATTCTACCCAATACCAAATCTTTGATGGGAACTAGGAAATTGGTAATGGTTGGACTAGATGGCAAAGCAATTGGTGGTGCTGGAGGATGTTTATTGAGTTGCCTCAACAATAGTTAACCGAAGTTATCCGTATGAACACTTTTGTCTTAACCACATTCATCTAACACTTGTAGATCAAATATGATGATCAATCAAACATGAAAGATAATCAAATGAATCTAATTGTGTTACTCATAGAGTTGTTCAATTGTTTATATCTCATAGAAGTATATAAGAACCAATTAAAAATAAATCGAATTAATTCGTAATCGTACAAAGTACTTATACTGAAATCAATTCATGAACATTAAGACACGGTTTGCAACGATTGCATTCCTTAATTTATTAATGTATTTGTTCATGAGTATGAAAACATACTTGACCGATTTTAGAACTTAACCAACTAAGTTTGCAAACCGGTACGCAAACTATAGTTCCGGACTTTGGTCATGTCCAGTAGTTTGCAAACCGGTAGGCATATTGTCGTCCCGGACCTTAACTCAAGTAGAACCGTTCGCATACTGGTATGCAAACTTGGTTCCCGGACTTTAACAGTTAAAACCGTTCGCATACTGGTATGCAAACAAGGTTTCCGGACCTGAATCATACCACAACAGTTTGCATACTGTGTTGTATCCAGACAATGCTTAATTGTTATAAACTCCCATTTCAATCATTGAAACATCCTTAGAAGACGACAATGAATGTCTCACACATACCATTAGCTTATAAGTAATTTTCAAATGATCGAATGATCAATACAAAACTTTCCGAGTCGGCATCAAATGATTGTCTCACACAGATCATGTAAGATGTTTCAAGGCAATTTTCACATGATCATCTTTTAAATTATTATTTAGTTTCCAACAAATAAATTGTTTCCAACTGAACTCGTCAAAAATAATGATGAACATAGATAAAGCAAAAAGCTTCCAACACATATTTCGAGAAATAGATAAGCGAGATAAACTCGGCTCGAAATATCAAATGTGTATAATATAAAAGTCTATATAGCTATGCGACTTAGTCTCAATAGGAGATAGAATATAATATACTTCTAAGTGATAGATAAGTTTTAGTCTTCACGTACCTTTTGTTGATGAAGTTCCTCCAAGCTCTCCTCAGTATATCTTCGTTTTCGATCGATGAACGTCATGAAGTCTAAAGCTCAACTACACATTAAATCTTAATCCGAGACATAGCTATAAGTAGACTAGAAATCAATACTTATAGTTTTGATCACCTAAACTTGACAAACAAGCTTGAGATAGCAACGCTTGCAAGTTCGACCGAGCACTGCTCTAACAATCTCCCCCTTTGTCAATTTTAGTGACAAAATTATCAATACATATGTATTACAAAATAAATAAACTTTGTAGCATCTCATCCAACATGCTTGATTTCCTTGGTTCTTCAACATTCCTTGAATCTTCGTCACTCCAAGTACTCCAGTGATTCCGAACTTGTTCAATTCAGCATCATTGTTGTTGAAGATCCGTAGCCATGACAATAAGAAAAAAGTTGTTCTGAATTATTGTTATACAGTGTCATAGTATTATTACACAACATCAAAGTTAAATTGTATCACAACTTTGACAATAATATTGTGGTGATATGTATCATTCCCCCTTAGTCAATACTTCATCTCACAATGAATCCACCAATCCCCCCCCAGCCGCACTCCCCACAAAGATTTGGAAATTAAGCATAAGTTCAAATAAGAACTCTCCACCATAATATGTCATTCCCGAAAGAACAACAAGAGCGACCTTACTTTTGTAAGAAAAGAAGGATTTCTTTGGATATTAACAAATTACATGAAACATGAATTTGTATCCAGAAAACTCGAATAAAATAACCATAAGAAGACCTTAATGATTAATTTAATCAGAAATGCTCAATATAAGAAAGACTTACAGATCCATACAGTACTTTCACATAGAAGTGGATCAGGGAAGGATCAATACTGCGGAATATTCAAAAGTTCATTCCATCTTTTATCAATATTTGCATAAAGACATAATAGACTTAACTTTTGACATATATGAGATAATCATAGTTCACGGATGTATACACACATATCCCATTTTTGCAATATATAAAACCAATAAAAATTAATACTGCAAAATCATCTTCCAAAAAACTTAGAATTTAAATAAATCTAAAAACATTACAAGATGAAAATCGTTGGAAATATCTATGTGTAATCAAAATATTTGTTATTCCAAACCCTAGTTATCCTTCTTAAAACTCAAGAATAAATTCTCTTAAGAAGTTTCCAAGACACAATCAAGACTGAAAGACTTAAACATAATCAGCAACCAGAGATCGAACAAAAACAAGTTCATCAGTTGCTTTCTTCAGTTCAGTCTTAAGAAACTCAAGATTCTTTGTTGTAATTTCAAGTTGATCACGTACAACCCCAAAATCTCGAAGAAGATTTCCAACCAATTGAGATGACATCTGGACTGGAAGATCATTTTCATGATCAACTGCATGATAGCAGGTTATGAAGAGAGGGTTCTCATGAAACTCAATAACTTTGTCATCTTCAACTTTGTCTTCCTTTTTGCATCCATCCATTGTGCACTCCATGATATCACAAGATAATTCTTGAGGTTACGGAAAGAGCATATATCAGAAGAAAAGGAATCCTTAATATATATACATGTGTTTTCATATGGAAACCCTAGGATCACACGTTTATCTTTCCAAACTTGCCAGAGTTAGAACCATACTTCGATCATGAAGCAGGTGCACGACGTTCGTGGTTATGAACCAATATTCAGAACCAATGAACCAGTGGAGTCTATTTTAGAAGCACGTTTTAAAAATAGATCAAAAAAACAAGTTCTAAACATATGACAGAGTGTCTTAGCCTAATGAGATTTAGAGCACAAGACATTTGTTGATAAACAACAAGTCAACTGTCTTAAAGGAAGAACAAAAAGAAATTTTTCAAAGCGAACAACAAAGAGTATTACCTCAAGAGTTATTGATCATTTATATTACTAAGTGTAATAATTAACCGGAGTAGGGCTCAACAATAAGATAATCATTAATTTATTTTAAAAAAAAATACAACAAAGACCACTTTGTCAAGAAAAAGATATCTTCTTGAGAATTATGTGCATCCTCACACGGTCTCAAAGAGGACGCACAACTGTAAGCAGTCAAGTTGTAATTCGATGAGCATATTGATCATCAAGGGTATTGACATTCTCAACTTTTCTTTCTTGAACAACATCAGAGAAGTCAATAGAGTTAGTCTTAATAGAATCAACAAAAGGAAGACAATAGATACCTGAAGCTGCTGCCTTCCTTGCCTTCTTAATGCTACGCTTGAGTCTATTTATACTGGGCTTGAGTTCCGAAACACGATTATTGATATGAACATATTCAGGAACGGTTGACACTTTTTATCCAACACTTCCTTGAGCCATGCAAGAAGAGTTTGAAGATTTTTTCTTACTCATTGGACCAACAAAGTAGTCATTTGTCCTTATAACAATGTTCGTTTTACAATTGTACGTAAAAAGGTTTTGTGTTATCCTTACAGGCAAGAATTGGCTCATCACAGCACTTTCCTTGTTTGAAGGTTGGACATTTAAGACCAGTAATATGATAAACAAGTTTGATTACTTCCTTAGACATCCAGATAAGAATGTTATGAAGTTTTTCATTCCGCAAAACGAAAAACGACATCTCCTTTCAAGGTGACCCTTGTTTCCGCAATAATAACAAGTAAACGAAATGTTATTAACCGTTCTCTTATATGAGCTGTCTTTGGTAACTGACTGCCCTTGTTCTTTGAAACTTCTGCTGCTGAAGGTAATTTTTCACTTTTGCCATCAGTGATATATTTTTGCTGGATATTGTTACTAGTACAAGCAAAATCAATCTTACTACTACTTTGAGCTTTTATTCCTTCATATCCCAAAACTCGTGTATCACGATGTTTTTTACATGCTCCTAGCATAATGGATAATTTTGTTGAGCTAAGGTTAAACTTTTTCAAGTTTTCTTCCAGCAACTTGACCTTGTTCTGAGCAGCAGTTAGGTCAGCCTCCAATTGTTTTTCTCGTGAGAGAAAACCGTTTTCTCTATCATTAAAACAACTTTGTTGAGAGCTACATCTTTCTTCAGATTCTGCAAGTTCTTCTTTCAACACAAAGAGATTTCGATAAAGATTTTCACATTCAGAATTCTTTGAACGCACATCTTCTTCGCGATCTTTAAGAAGAGATTGTAAGAGATTATATCCACAATCGTAGCCCTTAAGAGTTTTCTCATTTTCTAGACAGAGAGGAGTCAGAAACTCAGTCAAGCAAGAAGTTGACTTCTTTTTATGAGATGGTCAAAAAGCTTGATGTATTGCGATACTTCCTCATCAACATCTTTTCCATCGTCTGAATAACTTTCATCTGAAAAATCATCCAACTGTTTATCTAGGCGAGTTTCCCAGTGATACACAGTTTCATTCAATGGAGAGGACGTGAGAGATTCCTCAGGATAAACAAAGCTTTGAACCAAGTTAGAACGTTTCTGAACTGGTGATGCGTGGTTTGAGATAGCACTTCTGTCCATAGAGTCAGATTGCTACAAACATAGAATATTTCGTTCCAATATAATTCCAAGAGAATCAACTAGACAATCAGACTCAATCAAGGAAAGATATCCAAGATTTATATCTCTTTCTCAAATCAGTCAGCAAATCAATAGGAATGAATCAGTAAACTGATTGGTATGAGAATAAATTGGACGGTATCAAAAACCAATGTCCAAGCGTCAATCAATTTTTATCCAACAAACAAGGTCAGATTTACCAATTGATTGAACTACGCACAACCTGTGATATTTCAATTATATGAAAAATATAATGCGGAAATGAAATAACACAGACACCAGAAATTTTTTTAACGAGGTAACCGCAAATGCAGAAAAACCTGGGACCTAGTCCAGATTTAAACACCACACTGTATTAAGCCGCTACAGACAGTAGCCTACTACAAGTTAACTTCGGACTGGAATGTAGTTGAGCCCTAACAAAGTCTCACACCGATTAAGGTACAGTCACGTTCCTTACGCCTCTGAATACCAGCAGGACTCTATGCACTTGATTCCCTTAGCTGATCTCACCCACAACTAAGAGTTGATACGACCCAAAGTCGAAGACCTATAAACAAATCTGTCTCCCACAGAAAAGTCTATTCTGATAGATAAATCTGTCTCCCACAGAAATACCTACGAATTTTTATTCCGTCTTTTGATAAATCAAGGTGAACATGAACCAATTGATATTATATTCCCGAAGAACAGCCTAGAAATATAAATCACCTCACAATAACTTAACTATATGGTCGTAGAATAAGTTATTGTGGAATCACAAAGAATGAGACGAAGATCTCTGTGATTACTTTTTATATCTTACCTATCAGAGATAAATCTCGAGCAAATCTTAGAGAAGATGGTACTCAATACGATAGAAAAATTAAGATCAGAACACGCAACTACAGAGAAAATAGTTGGGTCTGGCTTCACTAATCCCAAATGAAGTCTTCAAGTCGTTAACCTATAATAGTTTTGGAAAAACTAGGTTAAAGGAGAATCGACTCTAGTCGCAACTAGGACACAGGAAAGTGTCGGGATTAGGTTTTCTAGTTGTTAGATTTCTCCCTTATATAGTGTTTCAAATCAGGGTTTGCTTTCAATCAAAGCTAAGATAGCTTGGTAACAAAGCATTCAATATTCACTGTTAGATGAAAACCTGATTTAAGATTCAAGCTAAGTTTTCTTCAAACCAAAGCAATATCTCTCCATCATTAGATGGTCTTAGCTTGTTACACACAAATGAAATATACCTTCATTTAGATATGGGTAACCATACCTAAACGTGTATATTGAGTTGGCTCAACAATAGTTAACTGAAGTTAGCCATATGAACACTTTTGGCTTAACCACATTCATCTAACACTTCTAGATCAAATATGATGATTAATCTCATAGAAGTATATAATCACCTATTGAAACTAAATTGGATTGATTCGTAATCATACAAAGTACTTATACCGAAATCAATTCATGAACATTAAGCCACGGTTTGCAAAGATTTCATTCCTTAATTTATTAATGTATGTGTTTATGAGTATGAAAACATACTTGACCGATTTTAGAACTTAACCAACAAAGTTTTCAAACTGGTACGCAAACTATAGTTCCGGACTTTGGTCATGTCCAACAGTTTGCAAACCGGTATGCATACTGTCGTCCCGGACCTTAACTCAGGTAGAACCATTCGCATACTGGTATACATACTTGGTTCCCGGACTTTACCAGTTAAAACTGTTCGCATACTGGTATACAAACAAGGTTTCCGGACATGAATCATACCACAACAGTTTGCATACTTTGTTGTATCCAGACAATGGTTAATTGTTCTAAACTCCCATTTCAATCATTGAAACATCCTTAGAAGACGACAATGGTTGTCTCACACATACCATTATCTTATTAGTAATTTTCAAATGATCGAATGATCAATAAGAAACTTTCTGATTCGACGTCAAATGATTATCTCACACAGATCATGTAAGATGTTTCAAGGCAATTTTCACATGATCATCTTTTGACTTATTATTTAGTTTCCAACAAATAATTGTTTCCAACTAAACTCGTCAAGAATAATGATGAATGTAGCTAAATCAAAAAGCTTCCAACATATATTTCGAGAAATAGATAAGCGAGATAAACTCTGCTCGAAATATCAAATGTGTATAATATAAAGGTCTATATAGCTATACGACTTAGTCTCAATAGGATATAGAATAGAATAGACTTCTGAGAGATAGATAAGTTTTATTCTTCACATACCTTTTGTTGATGAAGTTCCTCCAAGCTCTCCTCAGTAGATATTCGCCTTCAATCGATGAACTTCGTGAAGTCTAAATCTCAACTACACATTTTATCCTAATCCGAGACATAGCTATAAGTAGACTATAAATCAAGACTTATAGTTTTGATCACCTAAACTTGACAAACAAGCTTGAGATAGCAACGCTTGCGAGTTCGACCGAGCAGTGCTCTAACAATATCAACAACTTCAACTGGTCTATTAATATCATGAATGAGTAAATCCGTGTCTTTGCCACTAAAGGGGATAAGTATCACATCACCTGCATGAGACCTGCATGGCATCGTCCATGATTCAATATGCATACACTTTGAACATAACTACATTTGTGAGTGCGTAAGGACATAATCCGAGATTGATATACAACAATAATTATGGAGATCCGTTCCCTACATCGATAGTTGGCTTCACTATTGTTGAAGGGGCGGTTTTTAAGATGTCAAAAGAAGGAACTTCGAGCAAGTCCTCTACCACCAACACCATTGTTGCACTCTTCATATCCTTGAAAGGGACATTGAAATAATGTATCTTCTTGTCAGCAAGGATGAGAAAACTGGTTTTATGGGGAGATGAACATGTTTTAGGCATAGTATGAAACTAATGAACCCGAATATGAAAGATACTAGGTAACAATGAGATTGACAGTAATATATTACAAGAATTCTAAACCTGGAAAAGGAGATTATGAACAAAGATGAGATACTTGTCAGTAACTGACAATGGTGGAATCTGAAAAACCTATTACAATCCTATGAAAAAAGAGTCAATGGATTGGTCAGGGAATAGGAAAAGAACTAGAGATCCTACGGAAATTAACAAAATTGTTTTTAAAGAAATTAGAGAAACAAAATTGATATTAACAATTTTCTATGGTAAAATTTGTCATTTTAATAAAATAACAAGGTTATAATAGAGAATTAATTAAATAAAATTATATGGGCCACATTTTATGCTTTTGCAGCTTTTAAAAACTAGTCTTGAGTAGTTTTTAAAAGCAAGCTTAAAGTGGAAGTGTTTCTCTCTAGGAACACTTTGATTATTTTTTTTACAAAATACATTTGTTAGTAAAAAATTATTACAGGTTTGTTACAAAGTGATTTTGGTGGAAAAATGCAAATCTTGAACGGGGTTAAAGTTTCCCCTCTGCAGCCCCGGTAATAGGTTTCTTTAAAAAGAATTAGATTTTAGGCGCTCCAACTGAAGTGCCAAAGTAAACTTCTTTTTTATCCAAACAAAATTGATTATTTGCATCCTCCAATATTTTATAAGCAATAAAACTTGGAGGATGATTAATACACATTTTTGAAAGCTTGTAAATCCTAGCATTCCTAGCCAATTTGTTTTCTGGCTTATAACATTTCCTTCCAATAAATTTGCAAGTCCATGAGATCTATAATTTAGAGTAGTGATTAACACTAAAGCAAGTGATTGATTCTCCGAAGCTACCTTCATGATATCTCCATTTACTGCTTTCACCACTAATCTTGCATCAATTTTAAATATAACATGTTGAAGCATTATCCCCTCTGCCCAATGTATAACTTGCATCAATCTATTGCATTCTGCTTCTTCTGCAGTTAGGTGTCCATCTGCATGATGGCATTTTCCTAGGATGAATTATCATGCAAAATCACATAAGATTAGTCCATAGCCAGACTGGTTGGTAGTCTCCAAATTTTAAGGGATGTATGTGCAGAGTGGTTGCAGTATTATTGCATTGCGCCTGTAACATAATACTCCCAGTTGAGGCATTAAGGTATTGCACAGAACGGATAACTCCAACTGGGCCAGTTTTAGTGTAGTGGTAACTATAGTTTTAATCACTTCATTTTCATTAGCATAACTGCATCTAGTTCAAACAGCTAAAACTCTGTATATACTTATCTAGATTTTACTTTTTCTGCTATAGTATAACTTAGCTGTAGTTTTAATTTTCACTTTCATCGCATATCTGCATCTAGTTTCAGTTAGTTGCATCTATAGTTATCAATATTCTGTAGCATTAGTTTGTATATTGGTCGAAACTCTTGGTTCTGTAACTTTCAAATTTTTGTAATTTTGTGACTTGTAATCTACATCGTGTCGCTTTGTACATAAGCTACTATTCCAAGTAGTTGATACATTTTAGCATAACTTAGTTAGTGTCGCAACCTTCTGATAACCTAGTCATGCATCAGGAACTAAGTCTTTCTCTATAAGTGTTGTGTGTGGCTTCTTTGTTAATGCATGTTGTTCTATAAAGTTCAGTTCCTTGTTTTTAACTCAAGCCTGCAAGATCTAAGTAATACCCACCTCGGTTACGTTGTATAATCCCTTATAAGAAAGCTCAAATTCCCATTGTGCTAGCTGATTCTTGCATAGTTTACTCTGCATCATTGTATCCTACCATCCCTGCAAGACAGATCTGGTTTGAATCAGTTGATCTCTAGCAAGTATTATGCTGTAGTTATTTTGAACCTCATAATATTCTACATCTGCAGCTTGCATGTCCACCTGAATTACTGGAGTATTGAGCATATTGTAACATAATTCAGGTTTTGAGTCTTCATTCATGTAAAACTGCATCTGTGGGTCAAGCATCTTGAGAAATAAGTATAGTACAGAGTCCGATCCTGCTATTTTAACCACCAGATTACTGTCAGCTTCCCCCTGTTCCATTGAAACTATTCTGTCACTATTAACCTGGTATGTCCTGGGAAAAAATAAGTGGGGTAGCTAAATTATTGTCATGCTGTAGAATCATCTTCGTTTTTGAAAATCAGTATTGATACTCCTTGTCTTTGTTTCACCTGGGCAATTATATTTACTGATAATGTCTTCGAGTGATTAGGTACCTGTAATACTGTTGCGAACAACAAGGAGGTGGAAAGGAAGGAGCGGAACAAACCTGAGTATCGTGCTTACACTGGGTCTGTCTTTGGCGGTACTGCGACATCTCTCAAATAAACAAGGAGTTGAAGGACAAGGAACGAAACAAAGTTGTGGTAGTGCCTAAACCTGGTTCATACCAGCGGTATCGTATTCTCAAACCTGATGATCTGTCTTGAATGATACCCATGATTGCCTGATAAACTAGGTGCCTCACTGAACATTACTCAACTCCTGCAATTTATGATATCAATGAGCATGAATCTGTGATGTTTTGAGTAGAATATTTTCTTGTTGAATTTGTCGATTCACTGTGCATCTCTTAATCCCTGCTCTCACATTGTATCTGTATATATAAATTGTGTTCTATCCTCTCAAATCCTTGTTTCTCTGGTTTTTGCATTGCTGCTTGTCTGATCAGTACGCCATTTTGAGTCCGTGTGCATAACTTCCAAGGACCAACTTTTGATTTCTCATAATCATTGTGTTCCATGTATTGAAAATTTCCTGGTTATCTGATTGTTATAACATGGTGATTGATGTTCTATCTTAAAAAAAAAAAAAAAAAAAGAGAAACATGTCAGGATTTTGGACTGGGGTTAGGGATGAGAAATAATCGCATAAATCAATTAGGGAACTTGCACAAGAGCATGCTTCACGTAATGTATTTCCAGTAGACCATGATGTCAATAACTATAGGGATTATTACCAACCTTTTCAAGGTTCTGAGCTTCCACATACATACCCTAATGGCTATACACACATGGACCAATCACCACAATGGGAAAATGACCAATTCTGTACTCCCCTTGAACAACTTAATATGCTTTTAAAAATGAATCTGATTCATTTACAAAATGAGGCAAGGGAGGAATTTCAAGATGAAATGTTTGTTTGCCCTAATGAAATTAATTGTGAAAATAGTGTGTCAAGTCTTCCTCGTGAAACTGATATTGAATATGAACCTAATCTAGAGGTAATCGAGTCGACTAGAGACACTGCAACTTTGAATAGGGAGTTGCATCTGTGGTATGATGATGATGATGATAATGTTATGTTAGAAGAGCATGTCTATTATGAAAATATGGTGGAACCTTTGGGTTCAGAGACATTAGGCTTTGCTCAGGCTTTCATGAATAATGCTTCTTCTAAATCTGCATATGCGTGCGATGTTGACTCTGAGTTTGGGCTTGTATAATTTTTTTCTGTGAAGAAGAGAATGAAGAACAACTTGTATCTGACTTAGGGAAGGATGAATTTTCTGTAGACATCAATAATTTTATGCATGAAAATAATTTCGATATGTCTAATTCCCTTCCTAGGTCACAGTAAGATGTCGTTTCTGATATGGAGATTGTTCCTCTAGAGTGTGCTAAATTCATGTTGTTGATAGCTCCCAACCTAGAGCTAGAGTTATGTGCATCTCAAATTCTGTTGGACCTTTTGTCCACTAAATATCATGTTATTGAGAAGCCCCAGTTGGAATGGATTCGTGTATCTCTGCCTATCCCTAGCACATTCCACTTTGAAATAGATTTTGTGCATGGTGAACCCCTAAAGTTGTTAGATTTTATGTCTAAAAGCATACCTGTAGAAAATTTCTGGTTTGGGGGTAACTCATTTATATCTGCAGTCTTACTTGCGCTCTCATGTTATGTATGTGTAAGACTAACGATATCTCTGTATATCTTCTCTTTTGGGTTGATCCTCAACTCTTTAGATCGTTGATTTATGGTGAATCTCTCTTGTATTTTGCTCTGAGTCAGTTTGAGTCTTTGTACTTTGTATCCCTTTTTGGTTACTACTGTGGTACATATGTTTTGTGCTAATCCAATGCTACACTCAGCTGATCTTTGATTGGATTACAACAGCTAATAAAAGAGTTCTTACTTGGGACGGTCATCGAAATCTGGTAATATCTTTCCTTTTCTCCACTGAGCATGGTTCTCATGGTATGTTGCAGTTATAATTTTGTTAATCTTTAGAAACGTTGAGGACAATGTTTAGTTTAGGTTTGGGGGTGAAAATTAGATACCATATGACTGTCACTGTGTTATTAATGAAACTGAACTCTGCCATGTTGAAAAAAAAAAATCGAGCTCATATACCTTGATTTGTGATACCTTGCATGTATGATATCTTAGGGTTCTTAGTCTAGATGATGAGGCACCCCTGATTCTAGCACAATTCACATGTGATATAGAAAATCTGCACATGCACGATCTACCATAAGTGTATAGCGTCGGTGTTTCATAGGTTAAGTAGGCTACCAATCATCTAGAATACTGAATGAGACTTGAGTAGCTTGTTCTTTGGTTGGCTGGGATAAAAGTTAGAGGATATATTAAGAAAAGCAACCATTGAATTTGACCGGGTGCATCGGAAAGGGCTGCCTCTTGCTAAAAAAGTCATGTAATGTATTTTTTTGTCTTTGTGTAAAGTGTTAGAGCATTGCTCGGACTAGGATAGAAAATGTTTTTCAATGTTAGTGATCAAAACTATAAGTCTTAATTTATAGCCTATTATAGCTAAAGGTCTCGGACTAGGATATAAAGTGTAGTTGAGCTCAAGACTCCATGGCAATCATCATACAAGACGAAGGACTACTCAAGGAACTGGTGAAACTTCATCGACTAAAAGGTATGTGGAGACTTGAACTTATATGTCACTCAAAAGTCTATTTACTCTATCTCCTATTCTTGGCACAAAAGTCGTTTTGATATATATACTTTCATTATACACATTTGTTATTTTGAGCCGAGTTTAACTCGCCTATCTATTTCTCGAAATATGTGTTGGTAAGCTTTCTCTTTAGCCAAATTCATCTTTACCTAGTGACAAATGTCATGTTATGTTTCAATCACTTTGAAAATTGCTCTGACGAAAAATGGTCTGTGACTAACGGATATATAACGTCCTCTGAGAATGTTTCAGTGATTGAAATGAGAGTTTAGATTACATAACCTTTGGTAGGATACAAGCATTGTTGTGGAAACACATATATGTATAAGTCCTTATTCCTTGAACCAAAGTTTGCGAACTTTGTTGATCAAGAGAAACGGAATGTGGCGTGAGCCAAGTCCGCGAACTAGCGGAAGTTCTCGACCCGAGAATTTCTGCTGGAGTTTGTGAACTCCTTCCGTGAGCTTAAGTCCGCGAACCCAGTCCGCGAACTTGAGTAGGTTATATCTAAAATCAGTTGTTCTTGAACTCATGTTTATATAAACTAAGGAATGCTTTTGCAAACCGTGGCTATAAAGTTCATGAACCGATTCGAGTGAATCAAACCGTTTTTGCTTCGATTGTGCTTGTGTAGTTACATAAGATCTAAGCAATTGAATAACTCTCTAACTAGTTCATTTGAGTCATTTGAAATAGTTATGGTGAAGAAGAATATGGTTGATATGAAATTGCTCATATGGATAACCATTTGGTTAACTATTGTTGAACCAACAAATGTCAATGTTTGGGAATGGTTACATAAACCCAAAATTGGACATTTCATTTGTGTGTAACAAGCTAAGGTTTCGATCCAACGGTTGAGAAATATTAGCTTGAATCTAAAACAGGTTTTCATCTAAAGGTGAATATTGAATGCTTTGTTACTAAGCTAACATTGATTGCAAACCCTGATTTGAAAGACTATATAAGGGAGAACTCTAGCAACTGGGAAACCTAATCCCCACACCTTATGCGTGATACTAGTTGCATAAGCTAGAGTCGATTCTCCTTTAACCTTGGGTTTTCTTCTCTAAACCAGGTTAACGACTTAAACACTTCATTGGGATTGTGAAGCCAGACCGATACTACTTTTCTTGTAGTTGTGTGATCTGATCTTGTTGTTTCTATCGTACGAGTACAATTGGAATAATTGGCTTGAGATTTATATCTCTGATAGGCAAGATAGAAAAGAAATCACAAACACTTTGTCTCATCGTTTGTGATTCCGCAATATCTTTGTTCGCTGCATCGATTAAGATTATTATGAGGTGATTGATAATACTAGGATGTTCTTCGGGAATATAAGTCAGGTTTATCAATTGGTTCATGTTCACCTTGATTTATCAAAAGATGGAACAAAAACTCATAGGTATATTCGTGGGAGACGGATTTATCTATTACCGTAGACTTTTCTATGTGATACATATTTGTTTATTAAAGTCTTCGACTTTGGGTCGTAGCAACTCTTAGTTGTGGGTGAGATCAGCTAAGGGAATCAAGTACGTAGCATCCTGCTGGGATCAGAGATGTAGGAGCATAATTGTACCTTGGATCAGTGTGAGATTGATTGGGGTTCAACTACAGTCCAGACAGAAGTTAATTTGGAGTAGGCTAGTGTCTGTAGCGGTTTATATAGTGTGTGTTCAATCTGGACTAGGTCCCGGGGTTTTCTGCATTTGCGGTTTCCTCGTTAACAAGATTCTGGTGTCTGTGTTATTTCTATTCCGCATTATATTTATTTATATAATTGAAATATCACAGGTTGTGCGTTGTTCAATCAATTAGAATATCCGACCTTTTGTTGTTGATTTAAATTGATTGACACTTGGATATTGGTCTTTGGTACCATCCAAGTTATCTCTCTTTGATAAAGACTCGCAGATTTCTATTTGCTTGAGTAAAGATCAAATCGAGAGATTGAGATATAAACTCTTTGATATACTTTTTATCTAGATTGAGTCTGACTGTCTAGTTGATTCTCGAGAAAGTATATTGGAGTTTGTCCATACAGATTGCTAAGCGAAATATTGGGTGTGGTTGTTGTACCCCCGCTTTTTCAATTGGTATCAGAGCAGGCAAACACGTTCAAGACCATATAAGTCTTTGTTTGTAGCGATCTGACTCTATGGACAGAGGTGCTATCTCTATTAACGTACCACCAGTTTTCGATGGCTCTAATTACTTATGGTGGAAAATTGTTATGCGAGCTTTTCTTCAAGCGCGTGATTTTCAATCATGGGTATATGTTTTTAATGTCTATGATCCTCCCGTTGTGGCAGTTGGAAATGTAAATGTTCCCAAGAATATTGGTGAATACAGCCCTGCTGAGATACTTGCTGCAAAGCAAAATTCCGATGTTTTGAATGCCATCATACATGCCATTACCCCAAATCTTCAGCACCATGTGTCTAATTGCACTAAGTCGCAAGAAGCTTGGGATATCTTAGAAATCGTTTTTGAAGGTAATACCAGTGAAAAGGAAGATATGCTTCAAAATCTTAATTCCGATTAGGAAAACCTTCGTATGGCAGATGAAGAAACATTTGATGAGTTTAATTACAAAGTGTCGGAAATTGTTAATGTATCTTTTGCATTGGGTAAGACTATTCCTGAAAAGGACATTGTGATGAAAATTCTCAGATCATTTGCCATCCAGATACGATTCTAAGAAGCATGCC
Source organism: Papaver armeniacum (assembly GCA_023531295.1). NCBI lineage: Eukaryota > Viridiplantae > Streptophyta > Magnoliopsida > Ranunculales > Papaveraceae > Papaver > Papaver armeniacum. The sequence goes on from JAJJWW010011903.1 coordinate 60,164, forward strand.
ATCGTTGAGGCAAATAACCTTGATAATCTCTCCAGAAATACGCTGGTTGGGAAGCTTAAGATCTTTGATCATGAACATTCATCCAAAACTAAGGATGTTGTGTTCAAAGCACTAAAGGACACTAAATTACTTGATAAAAGTAAAAAAGTGTATATCTCTAAAGATGATCACTCTGAGACAGATTCATCAGATGAAGATCTTGACAAATCAGTCTCGATGATCACAAGAAAGATTAGGGATATTCTGCTGAAGAGAAGTAAACGGTTCTCCAGAGATAAGCCTAAGTGTAGATGGTGGATTTTCGACAAGGGCTAAAATCGTAAACCCATAATTATATATGCTCCTGATCCAGCAATCAGATGAGTATCGAGGCTCATGTATTTTATCGAAAGCGTGAAAGCTCGTGCCACGAGAACCTCTGACTGAGAATATTGTCTCTCAGAGTATGTGTAGATGTGTAGTCTCTCAGCTGAGGAAACGGCATATCTCATGAATACTGAGCAATTTCAGTGATCACTTTTATATAGAATTGCAAGATTAGACGGCTCCTAGACAGCTTGCCTGCTAGTATAGAGCAATAACGTCTTCATGATGTAACAATGTTTTCCCTGACAATATAAAAGAAATATGACGCTTCAACAAGCTCATATCACTCGAATCCTGAATAATTAATGCTCCTAGACGATCGTACTAGTAAAGAGCCATCAATTAATTATTCCTAAATCATCAAATTCATCAACTGAATCCCTGGAAAATATTCTATGTTTCCATAATATTTCGTTACTTCAATTTATGGTTCTTCCCAGCAGAATTCCATGGGTTAGTAATAAATATTCAACACACGGGCATCTGAGCACTATCGAGTAAGCCCCGACTAAAATGGTGCAAGTGTATTCAATGCACTAACGAGCACCTGAATGCACGAATGAGTATTTCAAAATACGACGAGACGATGAACCTATGCAAAATAGGAAAGAAATAACAAATAATAAAATATTAACCAAGGCGCTGGGGACTGGGCCAACCGGCCGGCCGGTCGTGCCGTGACCAGTCCCACGCCCAGTTTTATATTTTATCATATTTTGTTATTTTCTAGATCCTATGAAAATCCTTTCATTTGAACAAATATCCTTCGTTTTAAGGAAATTCCTCAGTTCCATGGTGTTTCCTTCGCATCAAGGAAATAATATAAAATTGGGAAAATGTCATGGGACCGTGTTTACTAGCCAACCGGGTATGCCTTGATCCTAGCCGGTCCCACACCTCATGGTTCCTCATTATTTTATTATTATTTCCCTAATCTCAAGAAAACTCCTTAATTTCATGGTATTTCCTTCAAACCATGAAAAATAATAAAAATTAGGGAAACTCGTGGGACCGGGCCCCAGCCGGACGGTCATGCCCTAGCCGGTCCCACACGCCCCTTATTTTATTGTTATTATTTTTATGTTTCCTTGATCCCATGAAATTCCTTGATCTCATGGTATTTCCTTCAAATTATGAAAATTCCTTCAAATCATGAAATAATACATAAAATTAGGAAAAACTCACGGGACCGGGCCCTAGCCGGCCGACCATGCTCAAGCCGGTTCCACACACCCTTATTTTATTATTATTAGTTTCCTTGATCTCATGGAAACTCCTTCACTTCAAGGAAACTCCTTGATTTCAACAAAAATTCCTTGATTTCATGATATTCCCATAAAATCATGAAAATAATATAAAATTAGGAAAAGTACCATGGGACCGTGGTCATTGCCGGCCGGCCATGCCTTAGCCTCAGCCGGTCCCACACTTCATGATTCCTTCATTTTATAATTATTTTCCTTCATCTCATGAAGTTTCCTCAGTTTCAGCAAAACCCTGGTTTCGTCATATTTTCTCAAAATGTTGCTCAAACGCACATCAGAAAATATTAAAATTTTCAGGACTGAGGCACGGACACCCTGGCGACGTGAGTATGTTACCTTGACCGACCAAGGTTGGCTCTTCGGCTTGCAAGGAGCCAGTCCCACGCATTTTTACGATTTGACCTAATTTGTGCAATTGCACGTATTGGGTCCAAAACTCTTCCAAATAATTTCGGAACTTCATAAGATGATCGTCATTCGATCCCGTGACCACACATGGCCGGTTTCATGACCCCTTGGTCGGTCTCTCACCTCTTCACAATTAATTAAGTTTTATCACCTAAGGCTCAGACGAGCATTATTTTAATAAATGATTAAACCAGTATTTGATCATCCTTTCACCAACTCTCCAAGATACCTTGGTATTTGCTCACTCAAGCATACGGGTGTTACATGGTATACCCACGGTCCCATGTGGCCGGTCCCTCCTTCTTTCCATGGTTAATTTTTAATAAACCATCAATTGGTCATCAATTGATCGAATTAGGGATTCTGAGTCCAAGGTTCATAATTCCAGATTCGAACGCTAATAATTTTACGATGATCTCATGATCAGCATTTTATTAATTATGCTCGGTTCAATTACCAGTATTTTAAATTAATATTTTGGTCATGCTACCAATAATTCATCAATTGAGCAACATTCGCTCAGATGAGCAATATTTGCTCAAACTAAGGAATATTGGTTCAATTATCAATATTCAACAATTCATGGAATGAGCAATATTTGATCACATTAATTATCAACGTTTATTCATACATTATACCTCTGTCTCAACAGACATGTTCAATTCATGAGTCTCAGAACATTTTCGAATTATGTTCGACTCAACGATACTAGGACTCATCGTCCCATGAAGTCATGAAGTCAGCAACTGACTAACTAATCACGAGACGTCAATCGCGTGACATGGGGGGATATTAACTAGGGTTTTGGTCTGGCGGTCTATGGCACGTGTGGTCATACACACGATGAGAATGTGAGCAAGTTGTGCAATCAGTTGGAGGAGTTAGCAAAGTAGTGGATGAAAAATCAACCAAGTCTCCGCACGATGAGCAACTGGTTTTAACACGATTTCCACTTCCCCACTCTTTGACTCTAGCAACTTTCACACTTCATGGGATCAAGGTGTTTACAATTCTAGCAATATAAATAAGTCTCTAAATCATTATTGAAGGACAGAACAATCTCACGTCAAACAGAGAACACAAGATTAACAACTCTACATCTGAGCAATTACTCTCAACAGAGCAAATTCAATCATTCAGAACTTATCTTATTCAGAATACACACCACACCTACAATCTTTGATTACCATTGATCTCACACATTTCTCAGCTTTCCTCCTACAGATCAACCCATCCTCTCTTGTGACCGAATTTACTCTGGAACGGCCATTGTCTTGGTTTAGGCCGGAGTACTACAGATTGATCTCTCGAATTCAAAGCACTCCCTTCTTGCAGTGCATCTGTGTGGGTTTGAACATTTCGCTCGGTTCAAGGAGTCTCCTCCGTACGATCGTCCCCTCAATCCCGTAAAAACCAGCAAATCGTTTTGCCCCATCTACAGATTGGCGACCACAGTGGGAGATCATTCTCTCGGTTGCAATCTCACTTCTCACAAACATGGTCGGTCTTAGGTCTGGTTCAGTTACCAACCCGGATTCAACACCCGGCTCTAATATTGCAAGCTCTAGTGGTACCGCCAACACCACTCCTCCGGCGTAACCTGCCACCACCACTCCTCCGGCGCAACCTGTCGCCGCTACTCCTCCGGCGCAACCTGCCACTACTACCCCTCCAAATACTGGTACTCCAGTGATCACCCCTACAAGTGAAGGCACCGGAGCCATCAACAATCCACTATTCGGTCGATCTTCCGAAGAAGTCAGGGAAAATCCACCTACCATTGGTGATCTCATGAAGGTGCAAGAAACCCTTGCCAAAAATCAAACTGACATGGCTGCTACTCAGAAGGAACTATTCAACTATCTCAAGACTCTTACAGACAAGATGTCAGAGAAAACTCAAGAGATAGGAAAATCTAAAGAAACGTCTTCAGACGCTGATCCTGAGGTCACTATGATCCATGTAGTAGAGGATGAGGAAGTTCCTAAGACTGCAGACAATCCACCAGCGAAAGAGCCATCTAGTTTCATCACTCGTGAAGACCTCGAACGTCTTTTGGAGGATCGTGGAAAAGACAAAACACCTTCTGTCCACCGTCACCAACCTTCATACCCTGCTGCTACGCAAAGTATTCCTCTGCCAAAAGGTTACACCTCTCAAACCTTCACACTTTATGATGGAACCGGCAATGCTCGGGAGCATGTTTCTCGATTTCTGGAAGCACTGGGTGAACATGAGCACAACCATATTGTCAGTCTGAAGGAATTTTCAAAGTATCTGAAAGGCAGGGCATATACCTGGTACAACAACATCGCACCAGGAAGCATTAAAAGTTGGGGAGAAATGGTTAATGCTTTCTACAGAAAGTATTTTTTTCGTTTCAGAGCAAATCACCCTCTCTGATCTCGGGAGGATGTTTCAAAGGAGCAACGAACATCCTAACGATTATGTGAAAAGGTTCAGAGTTCAAGCTTTGGACTGCCATGATCCAAATTTCACAGAGCAACAACTCATAGATTTGTGCATCAATGGAATGATTCCAGTCTATAGAGCCTTATTAGATAATTTCAGGTTTCATACTTTCTCAGAACTTCATGAAGCGGCCAAGAGATCAGCAACTACTGCACCTGCTTTATTGGAGAGAGCTAAGACTACAAAGGCTGAAGATCCACGAGAAACTCGAGGAAGTAGACGTTTAATCAACAAACAATACAACCTCCAACCTTCCACAAATGTTGTTGCATAAGGGAGCAAACGAAAACCCGAGCCACAACGCAAACATACTTGCTCAACTCATTCAAAGGCGCAAAAGAAGGATAATACACAAGTTCCTGCTCAACACACAGAAGCTGATCCATAAGCACCTGATTTCCCCTACTCCATTGAAGAAGTTATTGAACTTCTAGATGCCTGGATTCAAGACGGTGCAATCAAACTTCCATATGTCAAGAAAGAACCAACTGAAGAAGCCATTGAAAATCCTCATTACCGTCGCTTTCATAGGTTCGTCAACCATCCCACAAGTGATTGCAGAACTTTGAAGCGCATATTCAAACAAAAGATCGAATCAGGAGAACTCAACTTGGGGACTGAAGGGGTACACAGAGATCCTCTCCCAGTTCGAACCTTCACCCTTTCTGAACCGCCTATCAAGGATGTAGTTCAATCCTTAATCGAGCATGTCTGCGAATTGCTGTACTTATCAAAGGCTCAAAGGGGAGACATATTTGCTACACTGAATCACATTGTATCAGGGAAGCGTTTGTCGATTCAAGAGCCGCCTTCAACAACAGACGAAGAAATGTACGATTGGGGACTTCTCACCAAAGTCCATCTCAAGGGAAACGAGTTCAAACGAGTATTGATTGATGTTGGCACTGCTTTCAATTTTATCCCTCTGAAAACTCTCAGAGCCGCTGGTATCACATGACAAGAAGCCATCCATGCTCCAGTGACAATCACAGACCATGAAGGAACACCTAGAGACGCTTATGGCCACATTACTCTCAAGGTGAACATAAACTCAGCCTGGACAGAAACAAAATTTTACATAATCCGAAAAAATCCAGGATATGATATGATTCTTGGACGCACATGGATTCACGCTGGGAAGGTAACACCAACACCTTCAATTGCACATTCTCTGTTGAAGAAACCTTTGATTCGGAAGAAGAAAAAGAAGATATCTCACCATTCGAGTATCTGGAGGAGGTCAAAGCCTTGACAGAGCTGACACAAAAGCCTGAGGAAAATGCTAACGCTTTCGTCAAAATATTTCGTGCTCAGGCAAGTCTTATTCCTCCTCATGTGTCCATATCATCAGTTTTCAAATATGCTTATTTGATCCGAGGGTTTCACTCCACAAACAACTTAGTTATCGCAAAATTCTATGAGTGGATAATCTCACCTCAGCAATATTTCACCAAGTGGATGGACGCAAAACCTCTCCGAATCGAACACCTCACTAATACAGTCATTGCTGAAATAATGGCTGAGTTCGACAAACAGTATCCCAAATATTCTCCTTTGCGCGAATGTCCACATGTGCCGTAAGGTTGGAATACTTCAACAACATGGAATTCCAGAATCCCAAATCGTGAGAAAATATTCAAGGCACGGATGATCAAGTCTAACAAATTCCAGAAAGAGATCTAGTTCTCAAAGCAACTAAGCGTAACTTTCATTCCGCAAAGAACTCCAACTGGGAAGGACCTTTTATGATCTCTAAGTCTGTTGTTGGTGGATACTACAAGTTTATCAACATGGACAACAAGGAGATTGTGGCCGTGATACATGAGAATTGGCTCAAGGCCTTTGACGTTTAAGGTTTTTGGATATTCGAGGCATCGGACGCTCAAGGCACAAACGCCTCAAACATTTGGCGTTTAGAATTTTCTTTCATTGTACTTCAATTCCTCCAAAATGTTTGAAATACTTGCATTCATTAATTTAAATTCAGCAATTTATCAAAATTCAATTTACTTAAAGAAAATCTCTATCAAACCCAAAGAAAATCCTCAATCATATACTTATCCAAAACCAATCAAAACCAGAAATAGAACCTCACATCTCTCATAAGTTCAAAAGTTCAAGAGATTATGAAAAGAAATAAAAAAAAATCAGCAAAGAAAGACTTTTGCTCCTCTGCATCTTTCAAGACTTGTAAGGCCGCCTTCTCCATTTTCAGCTCTTCAGTCAGCCTAACAATCTTGTCTTCCTTCTCCATCACAGAATCATTTGTAAAGGGTATGTTCTTCTCACATGAATCCTTAATAGCATTTATCTTCTTACGAAGCCACTTCACGTTGAAGCCAAGTCTCTCATAATTCTCCAAGTTGAACTCCCAATCAAAGTACATCTGGAGTCACAGTATTCCTAGGCCTACCACATATATCACTTATAACACGCAAGATAACAACTACTTGCATTGTTAAGGAATAATCACGCTTTGGGTCTCTAGTAACAATGATGTGACCGAATTCTTCCATATTTTCTCGTACAAGTCGGCATATCCAATGGGAACGCTGATCCACCAACTAATTCATGATATGGGAGTGATGCATCAAATGGAGGATCAAAAACAATCCCTTCACTTGGGTATTCATGCACTACTATGCGATTTTCAATCACTGGAGACACTTCTACAATCATAGCAATAGTTCCTTCAGTTTCTTCAAGGCGTCGTTCAGCTTCTTCCGCCACTAAAACGACAACAATTGAAGTCTCGGTCTCTTCAACGACACCAACAACAATTACCTCATGGATTTGGGGTTCAGAGATGGTTGTTTCTTCATCAATAACCTCAGTGATGCTCAAGCCATCATTATTAGCTTCCTCATTCTCAACTTCCGTATTTGACACCTAATACGAAGATTACATGAGATTAGAGTCATTCAAATATGAAACCAAAGGAAATCATAAACTCCAGTATACAAGTTGTCTAATATTATCAAGGTTATTCATTTTAGATGCTAGACGTTAGCAAATAAACGTGGTAACCATAAAAACACGTTTTACAATGAGCTCGTCTGAGAAGATTTTACACTGCCCTGTACAAAAAAGCAGACTGGGATCAATTGGTAAATAATCTAAGGCTTAGTTATATACCATTATCTTCGTATGGATGTCATCTACAACATATCAAAATTTCATGGCAGTCGGATGAACTAGCAAAAAGATGTGGTCAAAACATCGGACTACATGACAGCTGAAAATTTCCTGAAAGTCTCCTGGATGTTTACTGTTTCGTCTATTTCGACCCCTAAACGCACTCAAAACTTAAAAAGATTCTTTGACAATGCTTGGAAATTCCCTGGGATTAAGGATACATATGTGGATCTCGAAAATCTGACATCGTATGAATATTCTACAACGTTTTTGCTAAAGGGTTGAATTCTGAAATTTCTGGTGACGTATTTCGACAAAACTTTTTCGTATATTCACATGAATTCTCATTCATTCATTCATGAACCAAGAAATTTATTCTTATTCGATAAAATTCAAGAGAAGTACTTACTTGGGTAGTCTCCGAGGTGTTCAAGGACCCTGGATTGCCCGTATCAACATCAAGAGCACCATTGCTTTCATTCGGTTTTGAACCCTGGGAATTTTCTTTATCACCATTTTCAGAGGATGAGCGAACATCACCAGCGCTCTCTATATCCATGGAGACATCCTCCTGGATATATTCTTAACACTTGGTGTTTTATCTATAAAGCATCACGGTTGGTTACTCAAAGAAATACTTATGGACTCTTCTTCGTCACTTAAGTCAGAAACTGTTTGCCCAGCAGTAGAGAACTGGAGACCATCAATACTTGATGGAGTAAAAATCTGCAACAAAAAAACAAATATTGGTTTTCTAATTCCGATAATACAGATGAGAAGGAGTCATAGCAAAAGAAGTACCGACAACTCACCAAAGAAACAACTGAGGACTTTATGGTATTAGGTAACAACTTATAATTTTTGCTTCTGCCTTCTCCGCCATGGATAATCGCTTCAGTCTCTGAGAAGTCTACATGGATTCGGGATCTCATATTACGACCGTCCTGTAGAATTTGATGCAATGGTTAGAATACAATTATCATAATTTCATAAAGATTATACAAAAGTACATACCTGAGAACATCCCGGGGATAATTTTCGCTTATCACCAGAGAGATGCTTCAATCTTGGTCGATTAGAAATCATCTGTTGAAGGAGGGTCTTTCACCGAGAGGGTGACCAATCATCACGAAGTCATGTAACCGCTCAAGTTGCTGATCCCAAAAGTCTACATAACATGGAGTTACGTATGCAATTCTCTCGGAGCAAGGGAACCAGTATTCACTTCCTTCCACATGCGTACGGTCTAAATGGGTCCTAAGTTGCTCGACTGGTGGTTTCGTCCTTCGGAAAGTTGGAACACACTGATCCATACCTGATGAGTGCCAAATAGTGCATATTTATACACCTTTTTATTGGCATTTTACTCATCTTTTGCGCTTAGAAATCAGATATTATCCCAGATTCTGTGTTTTCTTTGTTTTCAAGAATAAATATTTGTATTAATTAATTTTGTGTTTTTAGGTAATAAATAAAGTCCGAAGAAATCGAGGAGCCAAAAGAGCGAAGAATTGGAGTCGAGCATCTATGGAGCAGAAAGCCGAAGCCCGCGCGCGCAACAGTTGCAACCCAACAAGTAGCAACTCATCTACAAGACATGGGCCCAAGCTATCCATCTCCGACCCGTGACCCGGATCCGAGTCCATCATTTCTGAGCCGTTAAGATCTTCACTCGCCACATCCTACGCTCGCTCGGTGATAGGTGTAGAATACACCTAATTTACTATCTAGTAGTTTATGCTTTCTTTGCTATTTTTCTTGTAAATTATGTATTTTACGCTTGTTTTGAGTTTTATAGCTACTTTGGAGTCACACGGAGGAAACGAGGGAGAAATTACCCAAATTAAGCCGAGGGCGAAATTGTCATCTCACGAGGCAAGTGATATACGGAGCCAGACCCAAGGTTAAGGGACAACTTTCTTTTGGAGAGGTATTAAATGATAGCCACCACATGTTATGGGGCATCCATTGGGGTACCCCTTATCCGATGCGAGAGGGTGGCGTTATCCAACCTGTCATTACAACCCCGGATCGATTCTCTTCTTCCCCTTCATTTCATTCAATGCTTTTCACCCGAACCGAAATTGAGAGAGAACGAGAAAATGGGTGTGGATGAGTTGAGATCGATTGAGGGAAGAAATGAGACGATCCGTGTTACTGGTAAATTAGGGTAAGAATGGAGAAGACCATGGCAGAGAAGTATCAGACAGTATGGAGAATCTAAAAGTGATTATAAAGGGATCTGAAATGGGTTTGTGTTGGAAGCAAGGTTGGATTGATTTGAGAGAAGAATTGATGTTTGAGTTCAAGAAGGGAATTATTGTTGCAATTAACGGAGGTGATATCTCGAGAATGGGTTTTCTCGATGCGGGTCCGTGGAAGATGTTGGTTCTGTGGAAACAAGGATGAATCGAGTTAGGGTTTTGGTGTAGAAATTAATGGTGGAGTCTTTGTTAAGATGGGATTTGTGGTTTCAAGAGACAGACGAGAGAATTGCAGTCTTGGTGTTCTGATGGTGTTTGAAGAGAGGATGAATGTGTGTTGGCGTTTGGTTGAACTCTGTAGATGTTTATGAAGGAGTTAAACTAAGGCAACAATGATGTTGATGGTGCAATTGGCCACTGGAACTGAGCTACAGATTTGAGTCTGTAGTATGAGGCAACTATGATGTTGTGATGAATGAGCTGGGTCAGGTGTTGTGACATGGTTTATGTTGGTAGAATTTGGTGGTGATGGGTTGAAGGTTGTATTGGAGCAATCAAGACAGGAAGATGTTGAAATTCAGAGATGAATCTGAAATGGAGACAACAGATGGAGATGCAGGGGATGGCATTATGGTTTGTAGGTGTAGCTGGAGATAAATGGGTATGACTGATGTTGGTTGTGTTGTGCTTTTATGAAGGCTGGTGGGCTGGTACACTATCTGAGATGGTCCTGGTGATCCGAGGTTGCTAATGGAGATGCGAGTGGTCTGTTGTGAAATGAGAGAGCAATAAGATAATGCAGTTTAAGCTACGGGTTGAGCACAAGAAACGGCTGCAATTGTGGTCTTTGTGGAGGCTGCGGTGTAGAGGCACACATTGATGGTGGTGGTGGAAGAAATGGGTTCTCATCTGTTTGGGTGTTGAATCAAAATGGAAATGATGCTTATGCCACGTGAACTCGAGCGGAGTTATGGAGTTGTTGGAGCTGTTTGTGTTGATTGTTTGAGCTCAAGCTGAGCTAAAATCCTACAGCAGAGGGAAGAAATGGCATTGCAGGGCTGGCAATGAATTGTTGTGGAAACTTATGGCAGAGTATGGGATTCAAGACTATCTGAAACTACAGGGAAGTATGAGTGTGAGAAGGAAGTATTTGCAATGGCCTGAGCTTTTGGCTCTTAAGTTGCAGGGTCAGGTGGACAGATCCGAAGAGAATCCGGGGAGATAAATGAGTATTTGGGTCACAAATGAAGCGGCTCAGCTGGCAAATATGGGAAGTGAAGGTGATGCTATCGATATTGCAGTGGATTGCAAGGTTTTGCTTGGTTGTAATGCAAGAGGTTGAGGAGAGATATTGCAGTTCTGGGTATTATGAAGCGATGAATGGAGAAGGTGGTACTTGAGCTACACTGGAGTTAGGATCGGTATTGAACCCCGGTGGTTATGAAACCGAAGGCTGCAAAAGTGAAGAAGGCACGACCATGATGGCCGAGGCGTGAAGCACTATCCGGTGCAACACACGGCTCGCGCGCAGCAATGGCTTATGCCATGGCAACTTAGCCGAGTCAGCCCAGTTAGCTGGACTCAGATGCTGACTCGGTTCTGACTCATGACCTCCCTTTGACCCTGTTGACTAACAGTTGACTGACGGTTGACCACTTTGACCGTTAGTCCTAACGGAGGACCGGACGGAATATTCCGTCGAATATTCCCTTGACTGAGAAATTTTCAAGGCGCCGGCGACAATTCCGCCGGATTCGGCCACAATCCCCGATTTTCCGCGAGCCAAAATTTCCAATTTTCTATGGACTTCTCTCATGGGTGAAGACTTGGGCTAGGAATTGGATGGAGAATTGGACTCAAATTTGGAAAGAGAAGGTGGAAGAGTTGAGAAAAGCTTGGATTTGGAAATTGAATTGCAAAAGGAAAAGGATTCTACTCCTTAGAAGATTTGGAGAATATTGAAGCCTATAAATAGAGAAGTTTTCTACAACTTCTACACACCTCTCTACACACACAACACTTGTGTTTTTGCTTGCTTTTCTAAGATTTTTCTTTTTAATTACTTGTGTGAACTTGAAAATTCTTCTTTTAATTATTATTATTTGTGTGAATTTCAAAAACATGAGTAGCTAATTTTCTTATTGATTGAGGATGAATTCCTAGTTCTTAACATATGATTTAAGTTTTTGTTTTCAAATTCTATCTTGAAGTTTTTCACATAATTATCGTTTGTTTTTACTAATAGGAATGATCTTAAAGACATTCATGATTGATTGATAGATTGTTTAGAATGCATGCTAAATTGATTTGTTAGTTTAATCTAAAGCTAGTGAAAGTTAGGGGATAAGTAATCGTTTCTTGACTCTTTACATAAGTAGCGAACACGAGACCTTGCGGAGGGATTATTGGAGCAATTGTGTGTAGAAACAACGTTAGCAAGTAGACCTTGATCTAAGAGTCTAACTACTAATATTGACCTAATAAGTTCATGAATCTTAATGCGTTTATTTAAATTACATCTAGAGTGAGCTACTACTAGGTGGTTTGGTAAATAGAATCCGGTAGTCGAGAACTTCCGTGTCCGGTGATATAAGGGATTTAGGGGTTTAGCACTGAGCTAGCTGCTTTACCTACGGTTGGTGATAATTTGTGACTAATAACAAGTAGAATAGAACATAACTTGATTCATTGTTTCGTAACGAAGAAGGATTCCTTAGTCTTGTCTCTCTTATTGTTTTCAACTTTCGATTTTAATTGCTTTGTTTATTTTCTTTTTGCTTTTTACACCCCCCTTTCGTGACAACTTTTACAACTAAGATCTCTTGCTCCTCGTGGGAACGAACTTGACTTCCATTATATTATTTTTAATTGAGTGGAAATATTGAATTAATTTGATTGCACCTACGACACGCATCAAATTTTGGCGCCGCTGCCGGGGAGCAACGGGAGATTTTTAGTTGTTTTTATTTTTCTTTTTGCTTTATTCTTGCTTTGTTAGATTCTTTACCGTATCTAACTTAGTTTGTGAGAATCTTATTTCAGGTGTTATACCTTTGGTGAATGCTTAAAGGGGGTAGACCGAGTCCAATACGTCTTCGATCCGGCACTCAACTAAAGGATTTCATTCGTGTGGTTAACACTCCACTTCCTCCTTCTTCATCAAGTGATTCGGACAAAGAGGAAGAAACAATGGCTGATCGTACACTAAAGGACCTAGCTTCTCACAAGCTTGATACACAACAATGGTGTATCCAAACTAACTCAACCTTCGAGATCAAGCCGGGGTTGATTAGAGAGTTACCAAAGTTCCATGGCATGGTGAATGAGGACCCAAACAAACATCTTATGGACTTCTACACCATAGTTATGGCTATGCTTCCACCGGAGACTAATGCGGATGGAGCAATGTTGAAAGCTTTCCGTTTTCTTTGGCGGGTAATGCTAAGGAATGGTTATATTATTTGCCTTAGGAAGTATCACAACATGGAATGGGATGAAGAAACTTTTCCTCGAGAGATATTTTCCGCATCCAAAGCTACTCAAATTCGCAAGGAGATTTGTGGATTGAAACAACAAGTGGGAGAATCATTGTATGAATGTTGGGAGCGATACAAGAGGTTGGTGGCAAGCTGTCCACACCATCAATTTAGCGATGTTATGATACTCCAATACTTCTATGAAGCTCTTCACCCAAGTGATAGGTCTCTTCTTGACGCCGCGGGTGGTGGTGCACTAATGAACAAGACTTTGACCGAAGCTAGAGAGTTGATTGAAAGTATGGCGGCAAACTCGCAACAATTCTACACAAGGGATGAACCAACGGTTAGGCGAGTGCAAGAAGTTAGTGATTCATCATCACATCTTGATCAAAGGATGAGTAACATGGAGATTATGATTCAAAGGATGGCCGCGGTAATTATTCCGGATGGTGAGACCGAACAAGTGAATGCTTTATATCCAAATCAAAGGCCAAGGTACGATCCATACTCCAATACCTATAATCCCGGGTGGAAGGATCATCCTAACTTTAGTTATGCAAACAAGCAAGCGGCGGCTCCCAATCCATATGCGCAACAAGGTGGTTTTCAACAATCACGCTTTCAACCTCAACAACAAGGTGGTTCTCAACAATTCCAACCACAACAAGTCAAGGAGCGTGATTTTTTGAATGATGACAAGCTCAATGCGTTAATGCAAGGTATGCAAGGTCTTACTTCTATGTTCCAACAAAGCCAACAAAGCCAACAAAAGACCGATTCGGCCATCAAGGACTTACAAACTCAAATGGGACAATTGGCGACCGATGTGAATTTATTGAAATCTCAAGCATCCACAAAACTTCCTTCACAACCGTTTGTGAATCCAAGAGAGAATGTTAATGCGGTTACTTTAAGAAGTGGAAGACAAGTGGAGGGTCCAAGTCATCATGAGGAAGTTAGTGAAGAGGTAGTCAATAACAAGGAGGAAACCTCACCAAAGGAGAATTCAACACCAACCGATCAATCCAAGGAACCGGTTTCTACTTTCACTACTCCACCTCCTTTTCCTAGTTGTTTTTCTAAATCCAAGAAAGAAGCTCAAGACAAGGCACTCATGGATATTTTCAAGAAGATAGAAATCAACATCCCATTCATCGAGGCCATCAAGACAATGCCACGTTATGCAAAGTTCATGAAGGAATTATGCACGAAGAAGGATAGGTTGCTTGATAATGAAATTACTAAAGTTGGCGAGTGCGTCGGCTATGCTATTGAAGAAGATGCCTACAAAGTGCACGGATCCCGGTGGTTTCACGGTGCCAATTACTATTGGTAAGCAAAGGTTTGAACATGCTTTACTTGACTTGGGGGCTTCCATTAGTGTGATGTCGGCGAAATATATGACTCCTTGAATCTAGGACCTTTGAAAGAGACGAGAGTTATTATCCAATTGGCAAACAAGTCGAACATATATCCAAAGGGACTTGTAGAAGATGTGCTAGTGCAAGTAAATGAGCTAGACCGCAAAGACGAAGATTGATGTTGATAAGGGTACACTCACTATGGAATTCGACAAGGAGATAATACACTTTAACATATTTGAAGCCATGCGCTACCCAAGTGATGTGCATTCCGTTTACTCCATTGATGTGGTTGATTCATTAGCGCAACAAATGGTGGAATTGAACCAAGAGGATGAACTTGATGTGGTGTTGCAAAAGAGCATTGAATTGGACGTCCATGGCTTGTCTAACTTGGATGTTGAAATCTCCAAGGAATTGGTGGAGATGTGTGGTGCTTTGGCGACATTGCAAGAAGCTAAAAAGGGTAATGTTTCTTATATTTCTTTACCCGTGAATGATGAAGTACTTGTACTATCTATTGTGAAGGCGCCCAAACTAGAATTGAAGCCGCTTCGGACCATTTGAAGTATGCTTTATTGGGAGATGGAGATGAGCTTAGGTGATTATTTCTAAGAACCTCACACCGGTACAAGAAGACCGTTTGCTTAGAGTCTTGAGAGAGCACAAAACGGCTATTGGGTGGACAATTACGGACATCAAAGGCATTAGTCCATCCATGTGCATGCATAGGATTCTAATGGAAGAAAACGTGAAGCCTGTGACGTGATGCTCAACGTAGGCTTAATCCTCCCATGATGGAGGTTGTGAAAAAAGAGATACTCAAGTTGCTAAGTGTGGGGGTAATCTACCCAATTTCCGATAGCAAGTGGGTAAGTCCGGTACAAGTGGTACCAAAGAAATCCGGAATCACGGTTGTTCGAAATCAAGACGATGAACTTGTTCCTACAAGAGTTCAAACCGGTTGGAGAGTGTGTATTGATTATAGAAAGCTTAATTCGAAACCCGAAAGGATCACTTTCCTTTACCTTTCATTGATCAAATGTTGGAGCGGTTAGCGGGGCATTCTTATTATTGCTTCTTGGATGGTTATTCGGGATACAACCAAATTGTTATTGCAGGAGGACCAAGAGAAGACCACTTTAACTTGTCCGTTTGGAACGTTTGCATATAGACGGATGCCGTTCGGCCTTTGCAATGCGCGGCTACTTTTCAAAGATGCATGGTGAGTATATTCTCGGATTATGTGGAGCGCATCATCGAGGTATTTATAGATGACTTTAGTGTTTATGGCAATTCTTTTGATGGTTGTTTAAATAATCTTGAACTAGTTCTTAAACGATGCATAGACACAAACCTTGTCCTTAATTGGGAGAAATGTCACTTTATGGTAAACCACGGCATAGTACTTGGTCACATTGTGTCCTCTCGAGGGCTCGAAGTGGACAAGTCAAAGATAGATTTAATAAGAAACTTACAATATCCCACTTCGGTGAGGGAGATCCGTTCTTTTCTTGGTCATGCAGGTTTCTATAGGCGGTTTATCAAGGATTTCTCCAAAATCTCCATGCCGATGTGCAAGTTATTACAAAAGGAGGTGCCTTTTGACTTCAACAAGGAATGCGAGGATGCTTTTGACAAATTAAAGGAGATGTTGACAAGTGCGCCGATTATCAAATCAATAGGATTGGAATCTTCCATTTGAATTAATGTGTGATGCTAGTGATTATGCGGTTGGAGCCGTTTTGGGTCAAAGGGTGGACAAGTTGTCCCATGTTATCTATTATGCATCTATGACCCTTAATGATGCACAAATCAATTATTCTACCACGGAAAAGGAGTTATTGGCTATAGTTTTTGCGTTGAAAAAATTTCGATCATACTTGGTGGGTACAAAGGTTATTGTGTATTCCGATCATGCCGCACTAAGACACTTAATAAAGAAGAAAGAAGCTAAGCCAAGATTAATTCGGTGGATCCTATTGTTACAAGAGTTCGACATAGAAATTCGTGATAAGAGGGGTGTGGAGAATACCGTTGCGGATCATCTTAGTAGACTTGTTATGTCTCAAGAGGAACTTCCATTACATGACCGCTTTCCGGACGAACAACTTTTCTCCATGGAAGAATCAACACCTTGGTATGCGGATATAGTGAATTATTTGGTGACAAGGAAAGTACCTAGTACAATGTCCAACTTCCAAAAGATGAAACTTAAGAAGGTCGCTAAGCAATATGTGTGGGATGAACCATACTTATGGAAATATGGCGTTGATCAAATAATGCGAAGGTGCGTGCCTAATTCGAATTTCAATCCATTCTCTCCTTTTGCCACACTTTTGCATGTGGTGGCCACTTTGGTTCGAAACGTACCGCTCTCAAAGTCCTCGAGAGTGGATTTTATTGGCCCACCTTGTTTGAAGATTCATATGTTTTTGTAAATCGTGTGATAGATGTCAACGAACGGGCAATCTAGGTGCTCGAAATCAAATGCCACTCACACCAATTCTCACCGTTGAGATTTTGATGTGTGGGGTATTGATTTTATGGGTCCTTTTGTCAATTCGAATGGAAACTTTTATATACTTCTTGCCGTTGATTATGTTTCGAAATGGGTGGAAGCTAGAGCCACCAAGACTAATGACTCTCAAGTTGTTTGTGATTTTGTAAGGGAAAACATTTTTAATAGGCATGGAACACCAAGAGTGGTGATAAGTGATGGAGGCTCACATTTCAAGAAGGCTTTCCACACTCTCCTCAAGAAGTACAACATAACACACAAAGTTGGTACGCCTTATCATCCACAAACTAGTGGACAAGCGGAAATTTCGAATCGTGAGATCAAGTCCATTCTTGAGAAAACGGTGAATACCACAAGGAAAGATTGGAGCTTGAAGCTCAATGATGCACTTTGGGCGTATAGAACGGCGTATAAGACACCGATTGGTATGTCTCCATATAGGATGGTTTATGGCAAGGCTTGTCATCTTCCGGTTGAACTTGAACATAAGGCTTATTGGGCGATAAAGAAATTCAACATGGAGTATGATGAAGCGGGGAAACAAAGGAAGTTACAATTACATGAGTTAGAGGAGATACGCAATGATGCTTACGAGAGTGCCCGTATTTACAAAGAAAAGACCAAGCTTTTTCATGACAAGATGATTTCTCGTAAAAGCTTTATTGTGGGACAAAAAGTCCTTTTATATCATTCTCGTCTTAAACTATTTCCTGGAAAGTTAAGGTCCCGATGGATTGGACCATATGTTGTTACTAATGTTTTTCCTCATGGTGCAGTTGAAATTACTAGTCTTCGAGACAATTCGGTTTCCAAAGTCAACGGCCATAGGTTGAAGCCATACTATGAGAACATCGCTTATGTGAATTTGGATGAACTTTCATTTGGAGATGCACTCCCTCTGGAGGAGTAATGTGCCGCAAGAGCTAAGTCGGGCCGTCGACTTTAAAACAAGCGCTTAATGGGAGGCAACCCATCGGTTTTGTATTTCTTATCCTTTTGCTTTTTGTTATTATTTTTTTTTTTTTTTTTTTCTTTTTCTTGTTTCTTATCATGTTAAAATTTCCCACCTTGACTTTACTAGGAGGATTCAATTACATTGAGGACAATGTAAGGTTTAAGTGTGGGGGAGTGGTTAAGCATGTTTTTAAAACAAAAATTACAAAAAATTTAAAAAATTTAAAAAAAAAAAAAAGTTTTACATAAAAATTCCAACTTTTAAAGATTTTAGAGTCACTAGCATTCTTCTAGGTATGTTTACATAGAGATTTTGACCGACATAATTGAACTTGGAAATGTTAGAGAACTACATTCGGATTTCTTATTTATTAGAGTGTTAAATAATGGATTTAATCATGCGGTGATGCGAATTTGGTGCAGGGAGAAATGCGTTATTAGAGTTGCTGATCAATCATTAGTGGAGACTACCCGTATTCATATCATGAGAGGCACCAACCAGAAATTTTCCATCTACTAAAGAGCTTCTTTTGAGTGTGTGTCACCGTACGTTAATTCCGGGTAGAATGGTCAGCTACCCAACCTCCCACCAATAGAAGCACTACTCTTTGATCTCTTGAGTGCTAATTTTGTCAATCATGAGGGTGACGTCCATGGATGAAAGCTTCCTTCTTGTAGTTCGATTTGCAGTTAGCACCATTCTCTCTCTCGACAACAACGGATCCATAGAAACACATTCATCATCAACAAGGAGCGACATCAAAATCTACAAGGAAAGTTGGAAAAGTTTAAGGTTTACAAGCAACGGAACGAGAAAAAGAGCAAATTCATGAAAGCGAAGAAAATTAAAAGGTGAGAATTTTTGAAAGTTTATGATTTCAAAGACGATACAAGTTGTGAAGAATCAAGTGGTAAAATACTTCTTCCACGGCCATGGTTTATTTTGTATTTAATTTCTCTTGTTTTCAAAAAAAAAAAAAAAAAAAAGAGAGAAAAACAAGAGAAATATTTGTTATTATTTTTAATGAGCCGTGGGGAAGGAAAATTTATAAGGAAGTTTCAAGCGACAAGGATTTAAGGTAAAAGAGTTATAAATTGTCAAGGATTTATGAAATTCAAAGGTTTATCATCAATAGTTGAAACCAAACCGAAGAGTTAAAGACGTTTCTATTGGATGCCGTGAGAGTGGTGTTATCACAATTGGCGATCGAATGTGAAGGTAAGTAAGTAATCTCATCCTCAATATAATGGTTGATTTTCCTTTCGTAGAGATCGTCAGAAAAATGGTTTTTCAAAATATTAAAAGATGTGGGTTTTTAAAAATATTTCGGAAGTTGTCCTTCCCACCATTCAACGTGTTGCAGGATTTCTCTCTTCATTCCTACCTGCACACATGTGAGAACCATAAAAAAAAAAAAAGCTGTCTTTTTGAGTGCAATTATCATAAAATCCTTTTTGGTGAGGCAGAAGTCGAGGCGAAATGCTTATTGATCGTTTCTCAAACACGTGTTCTCTCATTATGGTGTGATTATTTCTCACTCAACATTTAAGAATGAGAATATGTTCTTTGGTATTTCTAACTTCTTATTACTAGCATGCAGAAATTCTATGTCCTCATAACTCTTTGGATGCTTGTGACGCTTGAACGCTTTGAAGTTGTGAGTTTTTAGTTTGATTTGCTCGAGGACTAGCAAAGTCTAAGTGTGGGGGAATTTGATAGGTGTAGAATACACCTAATTTACTATCTAGTAGTTTATGCTTTCTTTGCTATTTTTCTTGTAAATTATGTATTTTACGCTTGTTTTGAGTTTTATAGCTACTTTGGAGTCACACGGAGGAAACGAGGGAGAAATTACCCAAATTAAGCCAAAGGGCGAAATTGTCATCTCACGTGCAAGTGATATACGGAGCCGACCCAAGGTTAAGGGACAACTTTCTTTTGGAGAGGTATTAAATGATAGCCACCACATGTTATGGGGCATCCATTGGGGTACCCCTTATCGATGCGAGAGGGTGGCGTTATCCAACCTCGTCATTACAACCCCGTAGATCGATTCTCTTCTTCCCTTCATTTCATTCAATGCTTTTCACCCGAACCGAAATTGAGAGAGAACAGAAAATGGGTGTGGATGAGTTGAGATCGATTGAGAGAAGAAATGAGACGATCCATGTTCTTTGGTAAATTAGGGTAAGAATGGAGAAGACCATGCAAGAGAAGTATCGTAACGAATCGGACATTATGGAGAATCTAAAATGGTTATAAAGGGATCCGAAATGGGTTTGTGTTGGAATTAAGGTTGGATTGATTTACAGAGAAGAATTGATGTTTGAGTTCAAGAAGGGAATTATTGTTGCAATTAACGGAGGTGATATCTCGAGAATGGGTTTTTCTCGATCTGGGAGTGTGGAAGATGTTGGTTCTGTGGAAACAAGGATGAATCGAGTTAGGGTTTTGGTGTAGAAATTAATGGTGGAGTCTTGTTAAGATGGGATTTGTGGTTTCAAGAGACAGAAAGAGAATTGCAGTCTTGGTGTTCTGATGGTGTTTGAAGAGAGGATGAATGTGTGTTGGCGTTTGGTTGAACTCTGTAGATGTTTATGAAGGAGTTAAACTAAGGCAACAATGATGTTGATGGTGCAATTGGCCACTGGAACTGAGCTCGATTTGAGTCTCGTAGTATGAGGCAACTATGATGTTGTGATGAATGAGTGGGTCGGGTGTTGTGACATGGTTTATGTTGGTAGAATTTGGTGGTGATGGGTTGAAGGTTGTATTGGAGCAATCAAGACAGGAAGATGTTGAAATTCAGAGATGAATCTGAAATGGAGGCAACAGATGGAGATGCAGGGGATGGCATTATGGTTTGTAGGTGTAGCTGGAGATAAATGGGTATGACTGATGTTGGTTGTGTTGTGCTTTTATGAAGGCTGGTGGGCTGGTAATACAGAGAGATGGTCCTGAGTGATTGAGGTTGCTAATGGAGATGCAGGTGGTCCTGTTGTGAAATGAGAGAGCAATAAGATAATGCAGTTTAAGCTACAGGTTGAGCACAAGAAACCGGCCTCGCAATTGTGGTCTTTGTGGAGGCTGCAGTGTCGAGGCACACATTGATGGTGGTGGTGGAAGAAATGGGTTCTCATCTGTTTGGGTGTTGAATCAAAATGGAAATGATGCTTATGCCCGTGAATCGAGCAGGTTATGGAGTTGTTGGAGCTGTTTGTGTTGATTGTTTGAGCTGGTCGAGCTGAAATCCTACAGCAGAGGGAAGAAATGGCATTGCAGGGCTGGCAATGAATTGTTGTGGAAACTTATGGCAGAGTATGGGATTCAAGACTATCTGAAACTACAGGGAAGTATGAGTGTGAGAAGGAAGTATTTGCAATGGCCTGAGCTTTTGGCTCTTAAGTTGTGGTCGGTGGACAGATCCGAAGAGAATCCCGAGGGAGATAAAGGGAGCTGGTCACAAATGAAGCTACTCAGCTGGAAAATATGGGAAGTGAAGGTGATGCTATCCGATGTTGCATTTGGATTGCAAGGTTTTGCTTGGTCAGTAATGCAAGAGGTTGAGGAGAGATATTGCAGTTCTCGGGTATTATGAAGCGATGAATGGAGAAGGTGGTACTGAGCTACAGCTGGAGTTAGGACTGGTATTGAACCCCGGTGGTTATGAAACTGAAGCTGCAAAAGTGAAGAAGGCACACCATGATGGCCGAGGCGTGAAGCACTATCCCGGTGCAACACACGGCTACGCCGGAGCAATGGCTTATGCCATGGCAACTTAGCCGAGTCATTGATTAGGCTGGACTCGATGTCGACTCGGTTCTGACTCATGACCTCCCTTTGACCCTGTTGACTAACAGTTGACTGACGGTTGACCACTTTGACCGTTAGTCCTAACGGAGGATCGACGAATATTCCGAATAATACTTGACGGAGAAATTTTCAGCGGCCTGGCGGCGACAATTCCCGCCGGATTCGGCCACAATCCCGGCTTTTCCGGCGAGCCAAAATTTCCGAGAATTTTCTATGGACTTCTCTCATGGGTGTGAAGACTTGGGCTAGGAATTGGATGGAGAATTGGACTCAAATTTGGAAAGAGAAGGTGGAAGAGTTGAGAAAAGCTTGGATTTGGAAATTGAATTGCAAAAGGAAAAGGATTCTACTCCTTAGAAGATTTGGAGAATATTGAAGCCTATAAATAGAGAAGTTTTCTACAACTTCTACACACCTCTCTACACACACAACACTTGTGTTTTTGCTTGCTTTTCTAAGATTTTTCTTTTTAATTACTTGTGTGAACTTGAAAATTCTTCTTTAATTATTATTATTTGTGTGAATTTCAAAAACATGAGTAGCTAATTTTCTTATTGATTGAGGATGAATTCCTAGTTCTTAACATATGATTTAAGTTTTTGTTTTCAAATTCTATCTTGAAGTTTTTCACATAATTATCGTTTGTTTTTACTAATAGGAATGATCTTAAAGACATTCATGATTGATTGATAGATTGTTTAGAATTCATGCTAAATTGATTTGTTAGTTTAATCTAAAGATAGTGAAAGTTAGGGGATAAGTAATCGTTTCTTGACTCTTTACATAAGTAGCGAACACGAGACCTTGCGGAGGGATTCCGTGGAGCAATTGTGTGTAGAAACAACGTTAGCAAGTAGACCTTGATCTAAGAGTCTAACTACTAATATTGACCTAATAAGTTCATGAATCTTAATGCGTTTATTTAAATTACATCTAGAGTGAGCTACTACTAGGTGGTTTGGTAAATAGAATCCGGTAGTCGAGAACTTCCGTGTCCCAGGTGATATAAGGGATTTAGGGGTTTAGCAATCGAGCTAGCTGCTTTACCTACGGTTGGTGATAATTTGTGACTAATAACAAGTAGAATAGAACATAACTTGATTCATTGTTTCGTAACGAAGAAGGATTCCTTGGTCTTGTCTCTCTTATTGTTTTCAACTTTCGATTTTAATTGCTTTGTTTATTTTCTTTTTGCTTTTTACACCCCCTTCGTGACAACTTTTACAACTAAGATCTCTTGCTCCTCGTGGGAACGAACTTGACTTCCATTATATTATTTTTAATTGAGTGGAAATATTGAATTAATTTGATTGCACCTACGACACGCATCACTCGGCCTTGCACATCAACGTTTGATGCTCTCGCTCAACAGCAGAATCACCAGCTTATATCCTGAGCCGTTCAGATCTCTATCAGCTACATCCAATGGTCGCTCGGCCTCGCGCATCAACTCTTGATGTCTGCGCTCAACACCAAATCGCCTCAGTTCTCCCTCGACCGTTCAGATCTCTCCCGCAAGATCCTACGCTCGCTCCTACGTGCGCTTCAACTCTCGATGTCTCCGCTTCACAACAAAAACCCTCTATACCTATACCCTAATCGACCTTACCCATTTTCTCTCTCTCTTCTCTTTCATCTCTTCTCCTTCTCTCGAGAGAGCAGAGCTCGCAAAACCCTTACCACCTCCATCACCTCCCGACATTAGCCGCTTCCACCACCATCCTCATCTCCTCACCCCACGACACCACTGACCTCCAACCGCACCACCTTTTCCCCCCTAGCTTCTCTCTATTTCTCTCATAGCTTCTTTCCTAGAGGCTAAGTGAGAAATAGGAAGAACTAGGGTTAGGGTTTCTCTTCAATCAATCAAGGGAGCTCAGAGACGATGGAGTGGAGCCAACAACCGATGCAGAGAGTATGGGTGAGAGAGTATGGCATTTAATTTCTATTTTTTTAAAGAATTAGGGTTGGATGTTTTGGGTGTTCTTGCATGTATAAATTGGAGTGAACTGAGTTGATAGAGGGGATGCCTGGATTAGCCAGAGCAGCACTTTAGTTTTAATTTGTTGTTTTTAATGTTCTAATTAGTTTGCTAGGGTTTCAATGAAACCCTAATCCACTGTTTTGAATTCAACTCAGTTTGAGTAATCTTGAATGCTTAAATTATAGAGAACACCTTCAATTATAAGTATCTAACACTCTTCTCTCACAATGCATGCCAAGTATGCATTGTAGTTAGGTTATACTTGTGTTTAGTATGCTGCAGCTCAAGCCTTAGAATTATAGGCTAATTCCCTTGACTAGTTGTGCTTAACTAGACAACTAGTGCTCTGGGTTAGCACTTTTAGTTGTGTATTGAAGTGTCACAAGGAGAAACCCTTTAGATAGGTGATAAAATTGACAAATTATCCTTATCTGTCACAGGACAAGAAAGCCCAAATTAGTTGAACACATAACATGGTTTAGTGGTGAATTTGACAACCCCAGCATCCATTTACTCTCACTGTTTGTAGTTTACCTTTACTTCATTGTCACAACTCAACCTCAGTCGCATCGACAACACAAAACATTAGCTCTGTCACTTGTTACTTCACCTGAAATCAGTTAAGCATAGCCCTTAGATCACACATAGAGCACCACAAGTCTCTGTGGTTCGACCCGTACTTGCCGCGTCTCCGATAGACGCCGTGCACTTGCGGTATCACTCTTAGGTCATAAATTTATACACATTCCGAGGCCTACCAATACCCATTTGTCGAGCTGCCATGTCAATGTTATATTCCTCCACTGAAATTTCTCCATATATCGATGATAACAAGTGACCAGGGGTGCAACTCAACATAAAAGATCTCTCGCCATCACTCGAACCTGCACCAGATGCTAAAGCCATACTCTTTCCAGTATTGAAAGTTGTCAGCTGAGAAATATAAGGAGGAGTTGACACCCATGGGCGAAAGTTGAACTCAGATTTATCATCTAACACATCAATGAGACGTGCCTTAATCCGTGGTTGCTTCGTAGACCAGCGCATGATTCTGGCATTCTTCTTCTCAGAGAAAATATGTCGAGCATCAGCATTCAGTCCTTGCAAGACAGTACGTGGAATAGGTGCATAAGTATTGAAATGCTCCTACATCAAGGCTTGAAGAAACATCGTGTTGGCGTAGCAGTCGATCTTCATAAAGCGATTCGATACACTGGAGTCTATAATCAAGGAATCTAAGTTAGAGTACAAAGAACCCAAGAATAGGATACCTATTGGAAGTTGCTCACCTTGAGCCATTTTGATATCAAAGGGGATCACGAAAGGCTTCAACAAATTCCCACTATCTTCAAATACGTCTTTAGACAACCATAAACACAAGAAAGCATCAATGGGTAACATACCGTCGATGGGACTATCAGAAACCTCGTCTTTTGGCCACCAGCGTGTTAACCAGTTAGCATAACAACCTTTGTTGTCGGATGCGTTATTAATTTCCTCCATTGCAGCTGTCAAGATGTTGGAAATTGCAGTCTCCTCAATTGAAAGACTCTCAGGGAGATTGCCCGTGACTGGTAGATGCAACAAGGCAACCACATCCTCCAAGGTGATGGTAAATTCTCCCCATCTACATATGAAGGTATGGGTTGGAATGCACCAACGAGCAAGTAGAGCCACAATACCTCGCACATCATGAAAAATGAACAAGTCTCCAGACGCTTGAATAACCCTTTTTACTTGTGCTTGATCGAGCATAGCCCTGACGTGAGGGAAACCCAGCATATGTCTTGCCCATCCAGAAAATTTTTCTAAAAGTCGACGAGAAAGCTTAAACTCTATGATCGATGCAAGGAAAAGTCCTCGTTCAAGACTAAATCGAATCGTTGCCTTAGGAGTCACCAACTTCTTCTGAGAAACACTTCTAGGATTTATCGAGGAAGACGATATCTTTGGAGATCCGAGACGTTTTCGGTTTCTCGAACCTCGAAAGATGCATCATCTATATTCGGAACATTCTTGACTCTAGGTGTTTCATCTTCCTCTTCGCCAATGAAGTCTCATCCATACATGTTTCATCTCTCGGAGGCGTCATTATCCACACATGTTTCTTCTCTGGAGATATCATTATCTACACACATTTCATCTCTCGGAAGCATCATTATCTTGGGAATCGACATCCTCACGAAGTAGTCGTAAGATTCACATAGCATTCTACTTCAAAGTATATCATCCAGATGCAAACTTCGATAAGATAATGGAATCATGCAAATGGCAAAATGCTCAACCAACGTCTACAAAAATGGTAATTCTTAACTCTTACCTTTTTACGATTCCACTAACAATAGTGAGAGTAATGCAAGAGTTAACACTTTAAAACTCGCTCACTTCTTCAAACCTACAAAAGACGAGCAAAACTCAGATCTTCATAAAATCATGAATACTTCTATTGTGTGAACATTCACCATGGAATTATGAGAACTAAAACATTATTTCATGATAAATAATTGTTTACTCTTAATGATTACACAAAATTCAAGTTTCGATTTTTAAAGAAAATAATATATATATCTACATATATATATATATATAACCGTGATTTACTTACATAAAAAAAATATTTTGACGTGAGCAAGGCTCACGTGAATAAATTTTGTGGATATTCCATGACTTCATAAAAAAAAAAAAACTCATGAACTGCCCATGGTTTTATATAAAAAAAAAAAATCTCTTTTCCTTCGTATCATCGTCCGTCTTTAGAACGAAGGTTTATTTCGATTTTGTGAAAGCTTACACCTTATAAGATAAAGTTTTGATTTCTATGAAAGCTCATAAACAAAAATTTTATCACTGGACACAAGTTTATATATATACATAAAAAAAAAATCTCTCCTCAATCAGGGATTATTACTAGTTTCTTAAACTAACGATCAAATGGACATACGTTTTCAAAAAACAAGGTTTCCTACAAAACTCACACTTATATATGCACATGTATATAATTTTGGCATGATCAAGACATGAACAACTCATGGAAAAAAAAAAACTCACCTGGTTGACAACGATCAACGGCGACAGTCGGCGGCAAGTTCCGGCGGAAATAAAAAATCCTCTTGCTGACGTGAAGGAGATGAAGAGGTGATGAAGATGGTGGACGGTTGTTGTAGGTGAAATAAAAAAAAAAAAGAGGATTAATTCCTTTTATATCGATTTTTATTTCCAAAACCTAATTTCATAAGGATTTCCTTTTTGGGCCCGGACCCACGAATCCTAAACCGACCAAGGTTTCATCACCAAATCAGCGGTTCAACATCAATTCATGATCATTAGGCGACGCTCTATCATGCCACTGAAATCTTCATTCAAGTCGTGGTTTGCTCATACTATCAAAAATCCGGTAAGGTCTTATCTTATGACTAAGTTCCATTGCTTACATTGTTTATAACCGGAAAATCACCATTCAGTGCTGACTGAGGAACATGATTGTTCCTCACTAAGCAGGGAACTTAATGTAGATGGTGGATTTTCGACAAGGGCTGAATTGTAAACCCATAATTATATATGCTCCTGATCCAGCAATCAGATGAGTATCGAGGCTCGTGTCTTTTATCGAAAGCGTGAAAGCTCGTGCCACGAGAACCTCTGACTGAGAATACTGTCTCTCAGAGTATGTGTAGATGTGTAATCTCTCAGCTGAGGCAACTACATATCTCATGAATACTGAGCAATTTCACTGATCACTTTTATATAGAATTGCAAGATTAGACGGATCCTAGACAGCTTGCCTGCTAGTATAGAGCAATAACGTCTTCATGATGTAACAATGTTTTTCCTGACTATATAAAAGAAATATGACGCTTCAACCAGCTCATATCACTCGACTCCTAAATAATTAATGCTCCTAGACGATCGTACTAGTACTAGTATAGAGCCATCAATTAATTATTCCTAAATCATCAAATTCATCAACTGAATCCCTGGAAAATATTTTATGTTTCCAAAATATTTTGTTACTTCAATTTATGGTTCTTCCCAGCAGAATTCCATGGGTTAGTAATAAATATTCGACACACGGGCATCTGAGCACTATCGAGTAAGCCCCGACTAAAATGGTGCAAGTGTATTCAACGCACTAACGAGCACCTGAACGCACGAATGAGTATTTCAAAATACGACGAGACGATGAACCTATGCAAAATAGGAAAGAAAATAACAAATAATAAAATATTAACCAAGGCGCTGGGGACTGGGCCAACCGGCCGGCCGGTCGTGTCGTGACCAGTCCCACGCCCAGTTTTATATTTAATCATATTTTGTTATTTTCCTTGATCTTATGAAAATCCTTTCATTTGAACAAATATCCTTCGTTTTAAGGAAATTCCTCAGTTCCATGGTGTTTCCTTCGCATCAAGGAAATAATATAAAATTGGGAAAATGTCATGGGACCGTGTTTACTAGCCAACCGGCTATGCCTTGATCCTAGCCGGTCCCACACCTCATGGTTCCTCATTATTTTATTATTATTTTCCTAATCTTATGAAAACTCCTTAATTTCATGGTATTTCCTTCAAACCATGAAAAATAATAAAAATTAGGGAAACTCGTGGGACTGGGCCCCAGCCGGCCGGTCATGCCCTAGCCGGTCCCA
Source organism: Papaver armeniacum (assembly GCA_023531295.1). Classification (NCBI taxonomy): domain Eukaryota; kingdom Viridiplantae; phylum Streptophyta; class Magnoliopsida; order Ranunculales; family Papaveraceae; genus Papaver; species Papaver armeniacum. The sequence goes on from JAJJWW010011903.1 coordinate 88,772, forward strand.
CACGCCCCTTATTTTATTGTTTCCTTGATCCCATGAAATTCCTTGATCTCATGGTATTTCCTTCAAATTATGAAAATTCCTTCAAATCATGAAATAATACATAAAATTAGGGAAAACTCACGGGACCGGGCCCTAGCCGGCCGACCATGCTCAAGCCAGTCCCACACGACCTTATTTTATTATTATTTATTTAGTTGATCTCATGGAAACTCCTTCACTTCAAGGAAACTCCTTGATTTCAACAAAAAATCCACGGGTTTCAACAAACTCCTTGATTTCATGATATTTCCATAAAATCATAAAAATAATATAAAATTAGGAAAAGTACCATGGGACCGTGATACTTGGCCGGCCGGCCATGCCTTAGCCTCAGCCGGTCCACACTTCATGATTCCTTAATTTTATAATTATTTTCCTTCATCTCATGAAGTTTCCTCAGTTTCAGCAAAACCCTGGTTTCGTCATATTTTCTCAAAATGTTGCTCAAACGCACATCAGAAAATATCAAAATTCTTAGGACTGAGGAACGGACACCCTGGAAACGTGAGCATGTTACCTTGACCAACCAAGGTTGGCTCTTTGGCTTGCAAGGAGCCAGTCCCACGCATTTTTACGATTTGACCTAATTTGCGCAATTGCACGTATTGGGTACAAAACTCTTTCAAATAATTTTGGAACTTCATAAGATGATCATCATTAGATCCCGTGACCACACGAGGCCGGTTCATGACCCCTTGGTCGGTCTCTCACCTCTTCACAATTAATTAAGTTTTATCACCTAAGGCTCAGAAGAGCATTATTTTAATAAATGATTAAACCAGTATTTGATCTTCCTTTCACCAAATCTCCAAGAGACCTTGATATTTGCTCACTCGAGCATACGGGAGTTACATGGTCGACCCACAGTCCCATGTAGCTGGTCCCTACTTCTTTCCATGGTTAATTTTCAATAAACCATCAATTGGTCATCAATTGATGGAATTAGGGTTTCTGAGTCCAAGGTTCATAATTCCAGATTCGAACGCTAATAATTTTACGATGATCTCATGATCAACATTTTATTAATTATGCTCGGTTCAATTACCAGTATTTTAAATTAATATTTTGGTCATGCTACCAATAATTCATCAAATGAGCAACATTCGCTCAGATGAGCAATATTTGCTCAAACTAAGGAATATTGGTTCAATTATCAATATTCAACAATTCATCGAATGAGCAATATTTGCTCTCGTTAATTATCAATGTTTATTCATACATTATACCTCTGTCTCAACAGACATGTTCAATTCATGAGTCTCAGAACATTTTCGAATTATGTTCGACTCAATGATACAAGGACTCATCGTCCCATGAAGTCAGCAACTGACTAACTAATCACGAGACGTCAATAGTGTCACGTGGGGGGATATTAACTAGGGTTTTTGTCTGGCGGTCTACGACACGTGTGTTCATATACACGATGAGAATATGAGCAAGTCGTGCAATCAGTTGGAGGAGTTAGCAAAGTAGTGAATGGAAAATCAACCAAGTCTCCACACGATGAGCAACTGGTTTTAACACGATTTCCACTTCCCCACTCTTTGACTATAGCAACTGTCACACTTCATGGGATCAAGGTGTTTATAATTTTATCAATATAAATAAGTCTCTGAGTCATGATTGAAGGACAGAACAATCTCACGTCAAACGGGAACACGAGATTAACAACTCAACATCTGAGCAATTACTCTCAACAGAGCAAATTCAATCATTCAGAACTTATCTTACTCAGAATACACAACACACCTACAATCTTTGATTACCATTGATCTCACACATTTCTCAGCTTCCCTCCTACAGATCGACCCATCCTCTCTTGTGACCGAATTTACTCTTGAACGGCCATTGTCTTGGTTTAGGCCGGAGCACTACAAATTGATCTCTCGAATTCAAAGCACTCCCTTCTTGCAGTGCATCTGTGTGAGGTTGAACATTTCGCTCGGTTCAAGGAGTCTCCTCCATACGGTCTTCTCCTCAATTCCGTAAAAACCAGCAAATCGTTTTGCCCCATCTACACTAAGGCATCATCAAACCTCATAATCGTGTTCCTCCTAAAAATAGGGATATTGATGAAACTGATGATGAGGATATGCGTCAGTGCTTTAAGTGTAAAGGATTTGGTCATTTTGCAAACGAGTGCCCAATTCGTAGAAAATACACTGGGAACAAAGGTCTTGCTGCAACTCTTGATGAAATGTCTGACAACTATGATTCTAATGAAGACGAGAAATCAAGTATTGCACTTCTTGGTGAAAATATTGATTTTGATAATTGTAGCAATACATACATACATCAATCTTGATATTCTTTCAGAAGATAATCCAACTATTCTGGAAGATAAAGTTGATCCATTCTTTGGAAACTCTGTTTATAATGTTTCTGGTGTGCCTAGCTGCGTGCACATCTCAAAGGCCTGGCTTTTATCCTAGACTGACGTGTTCATATTGTTCTCTAAAGGGTTATGAACTTTCAAGGTGTTACAAGTACAAACACCAATTGAGTCACGTCAACAAACTTCAACGAAGAGAAAATCATTTAACAAGGAAGCTTAAACTTGCTCAGAAGACCGCTGAGGTATGTAGAATCTTATCTTCATCTAAGAAGTTAGTTTCTAAGGACAAACCAAGACCATTAGAGAAAATAGTATGGTCGAGTCGGTTTGATAGACAGAAGTCTGAGGATTCCTCTCATGAGAAAAATGGTGGACAAATTATTGTTCACCGCAACGCAATTTAATTGTGTTGATTGATGAAAATATTTTCTCATGTGCCTGATCAAAAGAGACAATGATTTTGTACCTCTCAGGCTTTAGGAAAAGTTTTTTTTTTTCCTTAGTTTTTGCTCATTCCTGTCTTTCTAAAAAAAGAGAGGGTTATGATCGTCAATTCTACTCTTTATATAGGGTTGAGAGTTGGACGTGTACGAACTTGTTAAAGGTTTTGAAACCCTACATTCCTTTTCCTTCATTGAAACTCCTTTTTATCCCAAGACTACTTGTTGACATTGTGATTTCCTCTCACAAACCCATACGCCTATGGATGCTCCGAGTGTCATGTCTTCTGATGGAAAGGATGTTAATATGATTGTCAAGCCATCAATCATGAAGGAAAAAGAGAAATCTCCGTTAGCTCCGACATTGAAAATAAAAAGAAGGAATGTGAGGAAGCCAAGAGCTGTTCCTTCAAACTCTCCGAAGTTTTCTGATGTTCTTGAAGTGTTGAAAGAGATGCGAAAGGAGATTCAATAAATAAAGGCTTTTGTGTATAAGACTCATGAGATTCAGAAGGCCTTGGTTCGACATCATCAGCCAAGGGAGGGTGTAGCCGTCGATGTACAACGCGGGTAAGTTGAAATATCACCGACTTCAAGGGTGAACATTCACAATTCTCGTAAAGCCGGAGAACTAGCTTGGCTTTGAATTTAGTTCTTAGCCTAAAAACTACTCCCTCTGTTTCAAAAAGACCGTCCTCTATTCCATTTTGGTATGTTTCAAAATTATGTCCAGCTTCTGTTTATAGTCATATTTTTCCAATGAACTCTCTAATATACCCTTAAGTTTTTATATTTATAAAATCTTTTTTAATGGGACCCAATCTAAAATATTAATGAAATTTGTGTAATTAAGGAAACAAATATATCCTTCATTCATTTTTGTATTTTCTATTTACAATCCCATAATAATTTTTGGTAGTTTTTATTACTAACAGTTTTATTGAAATAAATTAGGCAAGTAATTAAGGGTATGCATGTAAACTACTGTGGTCTCCTTAATATCTCGACAAAGTCAAAGCGGACTGTCTTTTTGAAACGGAGGGAGTATCTCTTAGTAATTGACAGTCATAACTTCCTACAGTAAATCAATCTCTATGCATGTCTAAGGTGATACACTTTACACTCTTATCACATGTTTTTAGTTGTTTCAGTGCTAGAATTGTGCCTTTGAAAGCTAGACTGACATATCCAATTGCTGTGAGCTAAAACTGAAATGCAGGTGTTGATGGTGGATTTTAGTTCAGGGCTAAAATTGTAAAACCAGTATTTTTATGCGCTGACATCCTGCAAAGGATAAAGCCATTCGATAAGTGATGAGTACCTCTTCACTTTATTTATTTGAAGCAACTCAATAAATACACAAAATTCACCTGCATTGTGCGTGCAACAAACAATCCCAAATATTCGATGAATTTTACTAGCATTAACAATTAACGCATGATTTGCCTGGGTATTTTCCATGTTGTGTTCTCATCCGAACTCTCATCATTGACATGACATTACGACTGAGTGCTAACACTCAGCAGAGTAGCATGACTCTCCGTGTCAATATTGAGGCATGCATGAAATACCCACACATGCTACATCACTCTCGACAGAGTCTCGCATCAACGCGCTTTGGTTAGTCGATCGAGCATGCTTAATTTCCTTAAGGAAAATCTAGACTGTCCAAATCAGTCTCAGAAACGATCACGGCCACACAAGTTGGCCGCGCAATTTTACCAGCCTAGACGATCCTCAACAGGAGCAGGCTACCACCACAATGACCGCCAGCGGGCCCGTTTATGCCCTGGTCGGTCGAACACACGCCATGCTCCCAAACAACCACCGAACGCTAGCTTGAATTAAGATGGTTGGGCTGGTGTGGAGCAGCTTGGAAAAGCTCGTGCGCACAAGACTGCCAATGTCGGTCTCAAACAGATCGCGGTCGTCCAACTTCGCCAGCATGGTTGGACGGCATAGATCGTCCCATGACCGGTTGGACAAGCGTTGTCCTGTACACCGGCGGGCCCTCTTTCTACTTACCTGGCCGACCTTCTCACGACCTAGCCAGGGAGAAGAAACCGCTTGCTCGAAGTTCGACCGGAGTGATGCTTTAAGGGTCACAGGAAAGTCCACTAGTGTCTTAAATTGATCACGACCATCCAACTTCACCTGCATGTTTGGATGGCTTAGATCAAGCCTATGACTGTGGGACAAGTACACACATGCTCACTACCGGCTCAATATGGGCCCCACATGGTCGGCCTCCCCAAAGGAGGAGCATAGCTTGCCAAACCGTTAGGTTGAAGTCGTGTACACACGACCGATCCAAAACCCTAATTAGGGTTTGCGGCATGTTACATGTGTCGCTAATCGATCACGAGCTTCCATCTTCGCAAGCTTGGACGGAAGGTGTAGATGTAGACTTAAAAGGTCCCGAGCATGTCAACATGATCACCGTGGGCCCATCTACACGCATGACCGTTCAACCAAGGCCAACCATGGCAGGACGTCTCGAAACGCGCGCCCGAAGTAGGCATGTCACGCGGTTTCCAACTCTTTTGCGGCATGGGATTTATGTTGCAAATCAATCTCATCCGCTCCTATTTTCCTGTCAAATTGAGTGGCTTAGATCACACTTTCATGGGACAGTGAGGTACAGACGTGTACACCGGCAAGCCTTCTACACGCATGCCCGGTCGGTCCTGCCTAAAATACCTCCCATGCTTGGTTTTGACCAAGCTGAAGAGTGATGCTTGCGCACCTCTTCAAAACCCTAAACTCTATCAACGGTCGCAGATGAGCGTCACAAGATCATCTCGTCCGTCTAACTCTACCAGCTTGATTGGTCAGCCCTGGCTAGGAGTTAAGCGACCAATAAAGCATCCCCATGATCACCGTCCGCCACTCTTCCACATAGAGTGAACGGCCAAAGCAAGGCTCGCCCATGCAGCCTCCAAACGATCACTTGAAGATGGTTGGACGTGATGCTATTTTAATACGCTTGATCGTGACTTACTCCGTTAAAGCCTTAAAATAGCGATGCTTCATACATGCTGAATATATTCGATGCATTACATGCATAGAATACACACTTTATTTCATAAATATCGATTTCCCAAATAACTTAGTTATTTAACCTAACACCGTATGCTACCTTCGGTGGGTCCCACGATCCACACAATCGAGACATCAAGCATGTCACAAACTGGGGGATACTTACTGGGGTATTGGTCTGGCGGTTTACAGCGTGCAGCGTGCAACGCGCCATCACAAGAACGTGTCAGGAAGACATGGACGGTTAGAGATGAGGGGAGAAGTGGGCCAAGACGTGATCATGCAATCACCCACACGACCCCACTACTCCATCACTCAACTTCCTCCACTTCCTACGAGATGAGGGTTTACGCTCTATGACTTGTATAAATAGGTCCTTTGCCTATTTTCCAAACAACACAGACAAGCACAGAAAACCAAGTGTTGTCATTCGTATTCAGAAATCACCATTCTGATACAAGTCATAAAAAGCCAACACCTTCACAATCTCAACACCTTCTTCGCTTCCCTCCCTAAGATCAACCCCATCTCCTTCACTTTGTGACCGAAGCAAGTCCGGGAACGACCATTTCTTGGTTTAGGCCGAATTGTGTGTGCATTGATCTCTCGAATCAAAAGCACTCCGTGCGCAGTGCATTTTTTAGGGTTTAGATTCATTTCTCATCCACACACCTCAAATTACCAAAACCAGCAGAAATAGTTTTCACCCATAAACAATTGGCGACCACAGTGGGAGATTAATCTCTCGGTTGTGAAGTCAATTTCTTCAATATCCAATCCAATTTGGCTGGTCTCAAGAAGGTTGGTCTTAGGACTTCCCCAACAAATTCAAATCCCGGTCGAAGTCCCTCCAATGAAGATACCCCTCTTCCCAATGGTGTACCTGATGGCGTAACCGGAAGAATCCCAACGATGATCGAGTTAGCGCGGGTGCAGGAGGTTCACATGAAGAACATGGACCTGATCAAAGAAAAAATAAATGGCATACTCGATCTCCTCATCAAAATGACATCAGATATGGGCGGTTCTCCTGTCACAGAGATTTTTACACTTGCATTGATGGTGGATTTTAGTTCAGGGCTAAAATTGTGAAACCAAATTTATGCGCTGACATCCTGCAAAGGATAGCCACTGATAAAGTGATGAATACTTCTTCACTTTACTAATTCACCTAGAATGGAGCATGTGGCAACAATCCCAGTATTATGTGAATTAAATGCACAAAATTCATCCAGGTTGGAGCATGTAGCAACAATCCCATATACCCTGTGAATTTACAACATTATTAATTAATGCATGACCAACCTTTTATTTCTTGTACTCATTATTGGTGCGGCATGACGACTGAGTGTTGTTCTCAGCAGAGCAACACGAACCTCCAAGCATTAATAATGAAGCATGTACGAAATACCCGTACAGGATGCGACTCTCGGTGTGTTATACTAGACCGATTGAGCATACGACTCTCGGTGTGTTATACTAACCCGATTGAGCATACATCTCTCGGTGTGTTATACTAGCCCGATTTAGCATATTTGAATCTGGATTGTCCATATCAGTCTCATAAATGGTCACAACCATCCAACTTCACCAGCATGATTGGATGACTTGGATTGGCTCCATAACCCCCAAGCAGGTATTGGAATATTCACCACCGACCCAACGCGGGCCCCGCATGGTCGGCCTCCCCAAAAGGGTGGCATAGCTTGCCAAACCGTCCAGCCAAAACAGTATGGACGAGAAACCCTAAATTAGGGTTTGCGGCACATTACATGTGTCGCAAAACGGTCTCAACCATCCATTTTCGCAGGCATAGATGGAGGGTGTAGATGTAGATTCAAAGGGCCCAGAGCATGTCAACACGTTCACCGTGATCCCACCTACACACATGACCGATCGGTCAGGACCAACCATGGCTGGTCGTTCCAGATCATACGCCCAAAGTGGGCATGCCGCACGGCCGGAAAAACCCTAATTAGGGTTTGCATTGATCGCGAACTTCTGTTTTCTCCTGATCGAATTGAGGGTTTAGGAGTCGACTGAGCGGGTCCAGTAAGCATCAACATGATCACTGTGGACCCATCTATCTCCACACCCGATCGACCAAGGCATACCATGCCTGGTCGCCTCGATTCGCACGCCCAAACTGGCGTGGTCACACCTCCCTATCACGAACTGATCTCGACCACTCAACTTCGCCGGACAAATTGAGTGGCTTAGATCACGTTTCCATGGGACAGTAAGGTATAGGCGTGAACAACAGCCTACCACCTACACGCTGAACCAATCGGCCGGGACCGACCAAGCTTGGTCGTCTCGAAACGTGCGCCTGAAGAAGGCATGACGCACGACATTTGCGGCACCACACTTCTGTCGTAAATCAATCCTGACCGTTCTTCTTTGCCGGACAAATTGAGCGGTCAAGATTACACTTTCACGATACAATGAGGTATGGGCATGTACACCGGCATGCTGTCTACACGCGTGCCCAATCGGCCATACCAAAATCGTGTCCCAAGCTTGGATTCGACCAAGCTAAAGAGTGATGCTTGTGCACCTCTTTCAAAAACCCTAATTCCACTAACGGTCGCAGATGAGTGTCTCAAAGATCATCTCGTCCGTCCAAATTCACCGGCTTGGTTATACAACCATGGTCAGGAGTTAACCGGTCAATGAGGTGTCGTGGTGATTACCACCCGCCACTCTACCACACCATGTGGTCGGCCAAGGGAGGACTTGCCTGCGCAGTCTCCAAACTATCACATGAAGTAGGCTGGACATGAAGCTATTTTAAGACGCTCAAATAGCGATGCTTCATACATGCTGAATGTATTCGATGCAGTACCTGCATAGAATACACACGATACTTCACAAGTATCGACTTCTTAATAACTTGGTTATTTAATCCAGCATTGATAGGTGTAGAATACACCGTATTTACTATCTAGTAGTTACGCTTTCTTTGCTATTTTTCATGTGAATTATGTATCTTACATTCGCTTTTTGAGTTTCATAGGTGTTTTGGAGTCATATGAAGCAAAAGAAGGAGAAAATAGCCATTTGGAGCGGAAAAGGCAAAAAGGTCAACTCGCGGACGATATCGGAGCATGCTAGGTTGCACAAGAGGAGTTAAGCCGGAATATAAGCTGTCGGTCTCCTAAACGCGGTTGAACAGAAGAATTAGGCTGTCGGTTATCTCGAAACCGACAAGCCACACAAATGAGCTGGTTGCCCCTTATCCGGGACTAGGGGTTGGTGGAATACAATTATTACAACCCTAAGATCGACTTTCTTCTTCTCATTCATTTTCACTCCGAAACAGAATTTGAGAGATTAACAGCAGACCTCCGCTACTAAAACCGAGAGGAGGAAAATCAAATCGAGAGATGTAAATCGATGCCGTTCTTTGGGTCCGAGAACTTGAGATGAAGAGAGGCTCTTTGTGTTGAGAGGCAACTCGGGAGAGATCGAAAGAGATTGAAGTGGTATGGTTCAGAGAGGAATGAGATCGAGGGTTTCGAGCATGACTGAGATGGAAGGAATTGATGGGGTCACTGTGGTTGAATGACGATGCAGGTCTGGGCTTTGATTTGATGGTGATTTCTGTTGAAGAGGAAATGTATGGATTGATGCAGGTAGTACAATGTTGTTGGTGGTTCAGGTGGTTGTGCAATGGCAGAATAGAGAAGTGGTCGAGATTCACAGAGATGTGAGAAATTGAAGCTACGAGATTAGGTCATGAGAGACTGGTTGATGTTGTTGGTCCGATGATGAAAACTAAGGGTTTGAAGCGAGAAGGTGGAGTCCTTATTAGGGTCTCTTTGTGGATCGGGGTAATGGAGCAGCCAGATTGCGGGTGGTATGGCAGCTTGGGTGTGAGGCAAAGAGTTTGTGCCATGGGTTGCGGGGTGTGAAGTTACGGTGATGTTGCTCATGGAATTCTTTGTTGGAATTGGCTCGAGTTTGAGCAAGGACCCCGAGAAGAGAATTGGTGTTGCTATGACAAGTGTTGCGACTTTATGGTCGAGATGATGTGCATGTCTTTGTGAGTTGTGTTGCAAATTGAGCCGGGGTTGAACCCGAGTTGCAAGTGTTGGCTATTTTTGGTCTAGTATTGATTACGGGGTCTTGATAGGCTGAACTGTGAGACTGGTGGTGCACAAGAAGTGGATGGAGCAAGTCCAGGGATGGATATGGCCTGAGATGAGCTGTGAAGGCTTAAGGATAAGCTTGAACTGAACTGTGTTGGCGGTGGTATGAAGCTGCTGTGATTAAGCCCAGTATGGGGGGAATTGGCATAATGGAAGTGCTCTGTGTCTTGAGCTATCTTGCCAGAATTGATGATGGGAATGTTTTACAGGGCTCAAGGTTAGGCTGGAAATGGCCTGACTGAGAAGGAAGTGGCATGGCATTTGTGATTGGAATGGGAGCCGGGTACTAGACCGAGATAGAATGAGTTTGAGGTGAGAAAGCATTTGGTGGTATTGATTGTGATGTTAATCAAGCAATCCTGCAGGTTTGGTGCTGGTGGAGTGCAGTGAGGGATGTCTGGCAGGATTGATTGCAGGGAATGGATGCTTGTAGTCACTGAGCTAATGTTGCAGGTTTGCTTGTGGGAAGTGGCCTGAGCCGGTTGAGCTGCTGCTGCAATTGCAGAGCAATGGGGCAGCTGAGGATTTGGGGTTGCAGTCATAAAACTCAGTGCAGGAGTTGTCAGTGGTGGTACTCAATGAGATGAATGCTAGGCAAGGATGGACTGTCAGGGTGGAACTGAAGCTGTGGTCGATGACGAGAGCATTGTAGGTGGTTTTGTGAGCTGAAGTGTAGCAGATGAGCAATGGAGCCGAGTCGCGATGTGAATTGGCCAGTGTGAGTCGAATTGAGCTGATATTGCAGTGAATTTGAAGTTGCGGGATTGCAGGCCGAGTTTTATTGCTTAGCCATTATGGGTGGAAGACGGGATTATGGCACGGCAAGATGGTAGTAGCCTTGACCACTCGGCCCGTTCGGTGAGTAAGATGCTAACTCGTGTCCGACTGACGAGTTGAGTCATCTGATTTGACTCAGTGATCTAAACTGATCTGACTCGTTTGAACCGATCTGACTCAGCGTTGACCCGACCGATCTGACCCGTTGACCCGGTGACCGGGCGGACTTTGCCGGTCATCGGAGCTTTTTTCGCGACTTTCCGGCCACCGATTTCCGACGACCGCTTTTGGGGCGTATTTTCACACGGGGTTTCTCCTTATTGTGGGCTTGGTGGACTCTCACCTAATGGACTTTGAAGACTAGACCTAATTTTAGAAGTTGGAGAAAAGCTATAAAAGGGAGGTCTTCTATAACATATGATATATCTTATTCTTGGGAATTTTGGAGAGCCGTTTTGTTTACGCTTCTAGGGTTTGGTTTTGTTCTTCTTCTTCCTTGTTTTATTATTGAATATTGATGATGATGAACTCCATAGCTATGAGTAGCTAAACACCTTATTGGTTATGGGATAAAAGTTGATTTCTCAACATGCTTTTGATTCAATGAATTAGTTTTATCTCAAGTAATTATTGTTTGTGATTCACAATTAATAGTGTTATAAGATTTGAAAACTTGTTAGGTTGAGTCAGGAATCAATCCGATTTGTGTTCATCTCTAGAGAGCTATATTAGGGTTTTCAATACGAAAAAGTTGTTTATCCCCGATTCTAAGTAGCATAATTGTGGTTAGTGCTTGTAGTGATACATCCTATTAGTCACAAGTGAGTCATAACTTTTGTTAAAACGTCTAGTGCTTTTACACATTCGTTTGCATTGATGAGTCTTATTCCATAAATCTTAATGCTCTTAGGGAGTTAAACTTAATTGTGCTTTTACATTTTAGGTTGCTTTGACGAAGAATTCACATATGCATCTTTTAATGTGGTTGTGATGAAAACAGGAATTAACGGGTTATACTTGCGATCAAGATATCCTAGGACTTTTAATAAATACGAGATTAAAATACCAATTCTAATCATTGATGAAAATACATGTTTGTGAATGATACTATCCCTTGACCAATATATTCTCCTTATTGATTTCTCAAATTATTTACTTTGCTTTCAACTATTTTTATTTGCTTAAACAACAAATATACCTTGGGTTACTTTAGAAACTGAAATTTACATAACAACAAACGCCTCTCTGTGGATACGAACTCTTCCTTACCTTGTGCTTCATTTAAATTTAGTGCGTAAGAAAATGAAATTATTTTTGACGGATTGACACACGATCAAATTTTGGCGCCGCTGCCGGGAGGCACACGGCTTGTTATTAAGTTTTTAGTTTCTTTTTACAATTTCTGCTTTTATCTTTGCTTTTCGTTTCTTGTCTTGTTTCTCACTTGTTTTGGAGAATTGTTTGCAGGTGCATAATCTCTGGCTTCTAAGGATTGGAATTATCCAAGGTGCGGGATAGCTACTAGACGCGGCACAATACTCCAACCAAGTAAAGACACAACGGACGAGCACGAGGAGGAAGTAGGAGAAGAGATTTTCCACAACGAAGAAGAAGAAGAAATGGGTGATGCAAATCGTTCACTCAAGGACTTAGCTTCTCATAGGCTTGATACACAACAGGGGTGTATTCAAACGAACTCTACTTTTGAGATAAAGCCGGGGTTGCTTAGAGAATTACCAAAATTCCATGGCATGGTGAATGAAGATCCTAACAAACATCTTTTGGACTTCCACACCATTGTCACGGCTATGCTTCCAGCAAATGTAGAGGCGGATGGTGCAATGTTGAAGGTCTTCCGTTTCTCTTTAATGGATAGTGCTAAGGATTGGTTGTACTATTTACCTCCAGGAAGTGTCACAACATGGAATGGGTTGAAGAAACTCTTTTTGGAGAGATATTTTCCCGCATCCAAGGCTACTCAAATTCGCAAAGAAATTTGTGGGATGAAGCAAAACGTGGGAGAATCCTTATATGAATGTTGGGAGCGGTACAAGAGATTGGTTGCAAGCTGCCCTCACCACCAATTCAGTGACGCTATGATCATCCAATACTTCTATGAAGGACTCCAATCAAGTGATAGGAATCTTATTGATTGCTGCGGGTGGTGGTGCACTAGTTAGCAAGACGGTGGCACAAGCTAGGAGTTGATTGAAAACATGGCAGCGAACTCACAACAATTCTTGAGTCGTGGTTCGGATGTGATTCTAAGAAGGGTGAGTGAAGTGAGCGAGGTGGAGGAACCGTCAACAAATGGGAAACATGACTGCAATGTTGCAACAAGTTGCATCCGCTGGTTATACCAACTTCTCCTCAATCTTATGAAGACGAGCAAGCTAATGCGATCTTTCCAAATCAACCAAGACGGTATGATCCCTACTCCAACACTTACAATCGGGGATGGAGAGATCACCCCAATTTTAGCTATGCTAACAAACAAGGTGTCGTTCAACAACCTACTTTCAACCGTCTAGTGGATTTCAACCACAACAACAACAATTTCAGCAACCTCAAGCACAACAATCAATGCAAACTCAAGGTGCTTGATATTGATGCAAAGCTTCAAACTTTTATGCAAGGTATTTCCACCATGTTCAAGGAAAGTCAACAAGAGACTAAGAGTGTTATTAAGGAGTTACAAACACAAATGGGCTCCATGGCGGTTGATATCAACAATTTGAAGGCACAAAATAGTGGGAGACTTCCTTCTCAACCTATTAACCCAAAAGAGGGTGTCAATGCTATTACGTTGAGAAGCGGTACACAACTTGTGCAACCCGAAGCGCTGATTCGGGCAAGGTGGAGACACCCAAGGAACTTTGTTTTGGAGGAGAAAGTCGAGATTCTCCCCAAACTTCGAGGTACCTATTCCTAACTCTAAAACTCCGGTTTCTACTTATATTCCTCCTCTACCTTTTCCTCGCAGATTTGCAAGTTCTAAGAAGGCGGAACTAGAAAAGGAGATTTTAGACGTTCTTAAAAAGATCCATGTGAACATACCACTCATTGATGCTATCAAGCAAGTTCCAAAGTATGCAAAGGTGTTGAAGGACTTGTGTACCAACAAACAAAGGCTCAAAGGTAATGAAGTGCTTAGTGTGGGGAGAATGCCTCGGCAATCTTACAACACAAACTCCCACTTAAGTGCAAGGATCCGGGTAGTTTTGACATTTCCGTCACAATTGGTAACACAACTTTTAACAAAGCTATGTTGGACTTAGGTGCTTAGTTAATGTTATGCCTGCGTCAATGTATAATTCACTTGATCTTGGTCCTCTTAAAAAGGCTGAAATTGTATTGCAATTAGCCGATCGCTCTAATGTCTACCCAATGGGTATTGTTGAGGATGTTCTTGTGCGGAGTTAATCAACTTGTATTTCCAGCGGACTTTTGTGTGTTAGAGATGGATGAAGGTGCAGGACTCATATCTTCCATTGCTTCTTGGGCGTCCTTTCATGAAAACGGCGAAAACCATAATTGATGTGGATAAGGGAACGCTAACTATGGAGTTTGATGGAGAAATAATACGTTTCAACATTTTCGAGACGATGAGATATCCTAGCGATGTCCACTCTTGTTTCTCCATTGATGTGATGGATACATTGGCACAACAAATGTTTGAATTAAACGGTGATGATGCTTTGGAAACCGTGTTAACTACATCCATAGATAATGGTGTAGAGTGTGGTAATGAAGTCAAGGAAGCTCTTGGTGATCTCAATTCACTTCAAGAATGCCCGAAAACTCATAATATCTCTTTTATTTCTTTACCATGCAGTGATGAAAAGCTTGTACCTTCAATTATTAAATCTCGACTTTAGAATTGAAACCTCTTCCCACCACCTTAAGTACTTGTACTTGGGTGATAATGAAGAGTTACGGTGATTGTTTCTAACAAGCTTAGTGATTTACGGGAGCAAAAACTTCTAAGGGTGCTAAGGAAGTACAAGACGGCCATAGGATGGACAATTGCCGATATCAAGGGTATTAGCCTGTAGTTTGTATGCACAAAATTCGTTTGGAGGATGATGCAAAGCCTTCTAGGGAAGCACAACGCCGTTTGAATCCTCCCATGATGGAAGTTGTGAAAAAGGAGATACTCAAGCTTTTGGAAGTGGGTGTTATCTACCCCATATCCGATAGCAAGTGGGTAAGCCCGGTACAAGTAGTACCAAAGAAATCAGTGTGACAGTCTGGTGGTGGAGAATGATAAGAATGAACTTGTCCCAACTCGTGTGCAAACCGGTTGGAGGGTTTGTATTGATTATAGAAAATTGAATGCCACCACTAGAAAAGATCACTTTCCTTTACCTTTTATTGATCAAATGCTTGAACGTTTATTTGGACATTCTTACTATTGCTTTCTTGATGGCTATTCAGGTTATAATCAAATTGTGATAGCTTAGGAGGACCAAGAGAAAACCACTTTCACTTGTCCTTTCGGTACTTTTGCTTATAGAAGGATGCCTTTTGGCCTATGCAATGCTCGGCTACCTTTCAAAGGTGTATGGTAAGTATCTTTTCGAATATGTTGAAAACATAATCGAAGTGTTCATGGATGACTTTAGTGTCTTTGGTGATTCTTTTGACCTTTGCTTGAACAATTTGTCTCTAATCCTTGAACGATGTGTTGAAACAAATCTTGTGCTAAATTGGGAGAAGTGCCATTTCATGGTAACTCATGGCATAGTTTTAGGCCATATAATATCTTCTAAAGGTTTGGAAGTCGATAAATCTAAGATAGACCTTATTCGTGCTCTAACCCCTCCCACTACGGTGAGGGAGATACGTTCTTTTCTTGGTCATGCAGGGTTCTATCGTAGGTTCATCAAGGACTTTTCCAAGATAGCGTCACCACTTTGTAACTTATTGCAAAAAGATGTGGTTTTTAACTTTGATGAGAAATGTATGGCGGCATTCAATCGTTTGAAAGAACTTTTGATTTCAGCCCTATCATTAAACCACCGGATTGGAGTAAGCCGTTTGAACTCATGTGTGATGCTAGTGATTATGCGGTTGGTGCGGTGCTTGGGCAACGTGTGGGGAGGCTTCCTCATGCTATCTATTATGCTTCTAGAACGTTGAATGAGGCTCAACAAAACTACACAACCACTGAAAAGGAGTTATTAGCCATTGTTTTTGCTTTAGAGAAGTTTCGCTCTTATCTAATTGGTACAAAAGTTGTTGTTTTTCGATCATGCAGCGCTTAAGTACTTGCTTACAAAGAAAGAGGCGAAACCGAGGCTCATACGGTGGATTTTACTCTTGCAAGAGTTTGATATTGAAATCAAAGACAAGAAAGGAATTGAGAACACCGTTGCGGATCACTTGAGCCGACTTGCTGTGGACAAGGAGACTATCCCGTTGCGTGAAAGCTTCCCGGATGAGCAACTTTTCTCAATTGCCTTTGGAGAACCATGGTATGCCGATATTGTGAATTACTTAGTTTCTAAACAAATCCCACAGAACTTGTCTCGTGCTGAGAGGGACAAACTTAAGAGGTTAGGGAACCAATACATATGGGATGATCCATACTTATGGAAACATGGTAGTGACCAAGTGATACGAAGGTGCGTGCCCGAATCGAATTTAACTCTATCTTGTCTTTTTGTCACTCTTATGCTTGCGGAGGACATTTTGGGAGTAAGAGAACCGCGCACAAGGTACTTGAAAGTGGTTTTTATTGGCCAACTTTGTTTAAGGATGCACACATATTTTGTACAACTTGTGATAGGTGCCAAAGAACCGGCAATCTAGGTGCCGAAATCAAATGCCACAAACTTTTATTCAATTTATTGAAGTTTTTGATGTATGGGGTATTGATTTTATGGGGCCTTTTGTCAACTCCCATGGGAATTTTTATATCTTACTTGCGGTTGATTACGTCTCGAAATGGGTGGAAGCTAAAGCCACCCCAACTAATGATTCTAAAGTTGTTTGATTTCGTGCAAGCTAATATTTTTGCAAGGTTTGGAATTCCAAGGGCGATAATTAGCGATGGGGTTCTCACTTCAAAAACAGGATTTTACAAAGCTTGCTGGCGAAGTACAATGTGTCGCATAAGATTGCAACACCTTATCATCCACAAACCAATGGACAAGCCGAGGTGTCTAATCGGGAGGTGAAATCTATTCTAGAAAAGACGGTGAATCCGACAAGGAAGGATTGGAGCATGAGACTTAATGATGCTTTGTGGGCGTATAGAACCGCATATAAAACACCTATTGGAATGTCTCCTTTTAGGCTTGTGTATGGTAAACCTTGTCACTTACCCGTGGAAATTGAGCATAAGGCGTTTTGGGCTATTAAGCAATGCAACATGGAGATGGATGGGGCTGGAAAGCAAAGGAAGTTACAACTCCAAGAGCTAGAGGAGCTTCGCAATGATGCATTTGAAAGTTCACGGATTTACAAAGAAAAGACGAAAGCATTCCATGATAACATGATTTCTAGGAAACAATTTTGCATTGGGAAGAAAGTGCTTTTGTTTAATTTCGCTTGCATTTATTTCGGGTAAACTAAGGTCACGATGGATCGGACCTTTTATTGTTACTAATGTGTTTTCTCATGGTGCGGTGGAAATTCGTAGTTTAGCTACAGGGGAAAGAACTTAAAGTTAATGGGCATAGGTTGAAACCATATTATGAGAACTTCACTTCGAAGTGGTGGAAGGAGTTAACTTTGTGGATGTGCTCCCTCGGAGGAGTCATAGAAAGCAAGGAGATAGTCGGGTGACGACTTTAAACCAAGCGCTAATTGGGAGGCAACCCAAAGGATGAGTATTTCTTGTCTTGTATTTATTTCTTTTCTTGTTTTTAGTTTTTCTTGTTTTGTTTTTACTTTGTTTTGCTGATTTCTTGTTAGGATTTCCCACCTTGACTTACTTTGGACGATTCAATTTACATTGAGGACAATGTAAGGTTTAAGTGTGGGGGGGAGTGGTTTATGTTGTAAGTTTTTGCAATTTTTCAACTTTTTTTTGTGAACTACTGAATAAGAAAACTCCAACTTATGGTTAGTTTAGAGTCACATAGTATACATGTCGCTAAGATTACATCGAGAATCTCACAATAGTGACTGAACTTAGAGATTTGAGAGAACATGATCGGGTTTCTTAATTGTATGAGAGTTAAAGTTGGATTTAACCATGCCGGTGGCAAATAAGGTGCGACCGAATTCGGTATTAGAACGGTGATCCCCTATAGTGGAGACTACCCATGTTACATAATGTGAGGCACCAACCTTCAATTCTTTGTACCTGTCTAAAATTGTGCTTTTAGAGTGTGTGTCACCGTACGTAAATTAGGGCGAGAATGGTGAGCTGTCCAATTTCCCACCATAGAAGCACTATTTTGATCTCTTGAGTGCTATTTTTATCAACCATGTTGGTGACATCGAATTGCTAACTTACATACCACTTGTGATCTTGTTCGTGATTAGCACCATCCACCTTATCTCTCTCTACACCAACAGTCCATAGAAACACCATCATCATCAACAAGAGGAGCATCACAAATTCGAAGGAAAGTTGAACACGTTCGAGGTTTACAAACAATGGTATAAAATGGGCAGATTTGATTTGAGTAAAGCAACAAAACAGGAGCATAATTTTTATAAGTTGAAGACTAATATACAAGAGCGGAAATTATTAAGGATGAGAATTCGAGAAGTTATGATATCAAGACATATAAGTTGTGAAGATTCAAGCGGTAAAGTACTTACACCATGGCATTGTACTTACATTTTTATTTATTTTTTATTTTATTTGTATTTTACTTTCTCTTGTCTCAAAAGAAAAAAAAAAAAAAAAAGAAAAAAAAAAAGGTTTATTTTTGTATTCTTTCAATAAAGCCTATGGAAAGAAGGAATATCTATAATGAAGTTTCAAGCGACAAGAAATTTGATGAAAGAATCATATTATCGAGATTCTAAGAAGTTCGAGAGTTATCATCAAGAGTTGAAGACAGAAGACGAAGATGAAGACGCAATAGAAGACCGAAGACGTTTCTATGGATCTCTGTGAGAGTGGTGCTAGCTGCACGCCGAACGGATTCACTGTAAGTAAGCATATTTCCACCTTCGTTAAATGGTTGATTTCCTTTCGAAGAGATCGTCAGAAAAATGGGTTTTCAAAAATATATAAAAGATGTGGGTTTTCAAAACTTTCGGAGGGTTAAGCCTTCCTACCATTCAACGTGTCTCAGGATTCTCTCTTCATTCCAACCTGGACACATGTGTGACCCATAAAGAGCTGTTTATTATTGAGAGCAATATCATAAAACCCTTTCTTGTGAGGCGAGTGAGACTTTTGATCACTCCAGACCCGAATTTTAGTCGAGAAGGGATGGTTATCTCTCTCTCAACTTTTAAGAATGAGATTGTGTTCATTTATGTGTCTAACTTCTTATGACTAGTGTGCAGAATCTCTATGTCTTCTTAGCGCGTTGGATACTATCATTACGGAGAACTAGTAAGTTGGATATTTAGGTTTTGTGGGTATATCTCTAGTAAACCCTCACGAGACTATAACTCGTCCACTAGGGACACCTAGGGGTTTAAAGGCTTGTTATTTGTGCTAAAAGTGACCGTAGCCTCGGCGACACGGAGTTGTTGTATTTTATTGTTTTGTTTGATTTGCTCGAGGACTAGCAAAGTCTAAGTGTGGGGGAATCTGATAGGTGTAGAATACACCGTATTTACTATCTAGTAGTTACGCTTTCTTTGCTATTTTTCATGTGAATTATGTATCTTACATTCGCTTTTGAGTTTCATAGGTGTTTTGAGTCATATGAAGCAAAAGAAGGAGAAAATAGCCATTTGGAGCGGAAAAGGCAAAAGGTCAACTCGCGGACGATATCCGGAGCATGCTAGGTTGCACAAGAGGAGTTAAGCCGGAATATAAGCTGTCGGTCTCCTAAACCGCGACGGTTGAGCGAGAATTAGGTGTCGGTTATACGAAACCGACAAGCCACACAAATGAGCTGGTTGCCCCTTATCTGGGACTAGGGGTTGGTGGAATACAATTATTACAACCCTAAGATCGACTTTCTTCTTCTCATTCATTTTCACCTGAAACAGAATTTGAGAGATTAACAAAGACCTCTGCTACTAAAACCGAGAGGAGGAAAATCAAATCGAGAGATGTAAATCGATGCCGTTGCTGGGTCTGAGAACTTGAGATGAAGAGAGGCTGCTGTGTTGAGAGGCAACTCAGGAGAGATCGAGAAAGAGATTGAAGTGGTATGGTTCAGAGAGGAATGAGATCGAGGGTTTGAGCATGACCGAGATGGAAGGAATTGATGGGGTCTTTGTGGTTGAATGGACGATGCAGGTGCAGGCTTTGATTTGATGGTGATTTGTTGAAGAGGAAATGTATGGATTGATGCGAGGTAGTACAATGTTGTTGGTGGTTTAGGTGGTTGTGCAATGGCGAGAATAGAGAAGTGGTCGAGATTCACAGAGATGTGAGAAATTGAAGCTACAGATTAGGTCATGAGAGGATGGTTGATGTTGTTGGTCTGATGATGACAAACTAAGGGTTTGAAGCAGAAGGTGGAGTCCTTATTAGGGTCTGCTGTAGATCAGGGTAATGGAGCAGCCAGGATTGCAGGTGGTATGGCAGCTTGGGTGTGAGGCAAAGAGCTGTGCCATGGGTTGCAGGGTGTGAAGTTACAGCTGATGTTGCTCATGGAATTGCTGTTGGAATTGGCTCAGAGTTTGAGCAAGGACCACGAGAAGAGAGGTGGTGTTGCTATGATAGTGTTGCAGCTTTATGGTCGAGATGATGTGCAGTGCTGTGAGTTGTGTTGCAAATTGAGCCAGGGGGTTAAACCTGAGTTGCAAGTGTTGGCTGTTTTGGTCTAGTATTGATTGCAGGGTCTTGATAGGATGAACTGTGAGACTGGTGGTGCACAAGAAGTGGATGGAGCAAGTCCAGGGATGGATATGGCCTGAGATGAGCTGTGAAGGCTTAAGGATAAGCTTGAACTGAACTGTGTTGGCGGTGGTATGAAGCTGCTGTGATTAAGCCCAGTATGGGGGGAATTGGCATAATGGAAGTGCTCTCTGTGTCTTGAGCTATCTTGCCAGAATTGATGATGGGAATTTTTACAGGGCTCAAGGTTAGGCTGGAAATGGCTTTCGACCGAGAAGGAAGTGGCGATGTGATTGTGATTGGAATGGGGAGCCGGTACTAGACACGAGATAGAATGAGTTTGAGGTGAGAAAGCATTTGGTGGTATTGATTGTGTGAGAATCAAGCAATCCTGCGAGTTTGGTCTTTTGGTGGAGTGCGGTGAGGATGTCCGGCGGGATTGATTGCGGGGAATGGATGCTTGTAGTCAGCGAGCTAATGTTGCGGGTTTGCTTGTGGGAAGTGGCTTTGAGCCGGTTGAGTCGGCTGCTGCAATTGCGAGCAATGGGGCGGCCGAGGATTTTTGGGGTTGCAGTCATAAAACTTCGGTGCGGGAGTTGTCGGTGGTGGTACTCAATGAGATGAATGCTAGGCAAGGATGGTATCGGGGTGGGGCAGTTTTTGTGGTCGATAGCGAGAGCATTGTAGGTGGTTTTGTGGTGAAGTGTAGCAGATGAGCAATGGAGCCGAGTCGCGATGTGGTGGTGGTGTGAGTCGAATTGAGCTGATATTGCGGTGAATTTGAAGTTGCGGATTGCGAGGCCGAGTTTTATTGCTTAGCCATTATGGCCGGAAGAGCGAGGATTATGGCCGGCAAGATGGTAGTAGCCTTGACCACTCGGCCGTTAATTTGAGTAAGATGCTAACTCAGTCGACTACGAGTTGAGTCATCCGATTTGACTTCGGTGATCTAAACCGATCGACTCGTTTGAACCGTCGACTTCGGCGTTGACCCGACCGTCGACCCGTTGACCCGGTGGCGGTGGACTTTGCCTGGCGATCGCCAAGGACTTTGCTTTCACCCACAAGCCATTTTCCGGCGACCGTTTTTGGGGCGTATTTTCTACACGGGTTTCTCCTTATTGTGGGCTTGGTGGACTCTCACCTAATGGACTTTGAAGACTAGACCTAATTTTAGAAGTTGGAGAAAAGCTATAAAAGGGAGGTCTTCTATAACATATGATATATTTTTTTCTTGGGAA
Source organism: Papaver armeniacum (assembly GCA_023531295.1). Lineage (NCBI taxonomy): Eukaryota > Viridiplantae > Streptophyta > Magnoliopsida > Ranunculales > Papaveraceae > Papaver > Papaver armeniacum. The sequence continues at coordinate 110,725 of JAJJWW010011903.1, forward strand.
TTTTGGAGAGCCGTTTTGTTTACGCTTCTAGGGTTTGGTTTTGTTCTTCTTCTTCCTTGTTTTATTATTGAATATTGATGATGATGAACTCCATAGCTATGAGTAGCTAAACACCTTATTGGTTATGGGATAAAAGTTGATTTCTCAACATGCTTTTGATTCAATGAATTAGTTTTATCTCAGTAATTATTGTTTGTGATTCACAATTAATAGTGTTATAAGATTTGAAAACTTGTTAGGTTGAGTCCGGAATCAATCCGATTTGTGTTCATCTCTAGAGCTATATTAGGGTTTTCAATACGAAAAAGTTGTTTATCCCTGATTCTAAGTAGCATAATTGTGGTTAGTGCTTGTAGTGATACATCCTATTAGTCACAAGTGAGTCATAACTTTTGTTAAAACGTCTAGTGCTTTTACACATTCGTTTGCATTGATGAGTCTTATTCCATAAATCTTAATGCTCTTAGGGAGTTAAACTTAATTGTGCTTTTACATTTTAGGTTGCTTTCGACGAAGAATTCACATATGCATCTTTTAATGTGGTTGTGATGAAAACGAGGAATTAACAGGTTATACTTGCGATCAAGATATCCTAGGACTTTTAATAAATACGAGATTAAAATACCAATTCTAATCATTGATGAAAATACATGTTTGTGAATGATACTATCCCTTGACCAATATCTTCTCCGTATTGATTTCTCAAATTATTTACTTTGCTTTCAACTATTTTTATTTGCTTAAACAACAAATATACCTTGGGTTACTTTAGAAACTGAAATTTACATAACAACAAACGCCTCTCTGTGGATACGAACTCTTCCTTACCTTGTGCTTCATTTAAATTTAGTGCGTAAGAAAGTGAAATTATTTTTGACGGATTGACACACGATCAAGCATCACATGCTACTTTACGTGGGTCCTACAACCCACACACACTCAAGACATCAATCATGTCACTGGCGAGGGATACATACCGGGGTATTGGTCCGGCGGTTTACTGGCGTGCGGCACAACGCGCCATCACAAGAACGTGTCAGGAAGTCATGGACGGTTAGTGATGATGGGAGAAGTGGGCAAGACTGGTCGTGTGACACTAACACACGACTCCACTACTCCATCACTCCACTTTCTCCACTTCCCACGAGATATGAGGGTTAGGCTTAAAGACTTGTATAAATAGGTTCTCCTCCCTATTTTCCAAACAGGAACAAGGCAAGACAAGACAACAGAGGCAAGTGTTGATACAATCGTATTCAAACACCGGAACTGATAGCTTACATCCTGCAAGCCAGTTCAGCTTTCTGATACAAGTCATACATAGCTAACACCTTCACAATCTCAACACCTTCTTCTCTTCCCTCCCTAAGATCAACCCCATCTCCTTCACTTTGCGACCGAAACAAGTCTGGAACGGCCATTTCTTGGTTTTTCTGGATTTGCCTGATTGATTTCTCGAATATACAAGCACTCCGTGCAGTGCATTTGTTTAAGGTTTAGACTCATTTCTCATCCACACACCCCAAATTACCAAAACCGTGAGAAATAGTTTTCACCCATAAACAATCGGAGATCGATCCTCGCGACGATCCTCCTCAAGTCAATAGTTTCACTATGAATCAGAGGTCGGTGGATCAGGAAGCGGCTTCTTTAGTGGAAAGTTTATGCGAACTCTTACACCTATCGAAGAGTCAGCGGGTGGAGACGTTTGCTGCAATCAACCAAATAGCCCTGGACGTGCATTTAACTCATTTGCGTCCAGAAGCCTCAAAAACATCAGAGATGTCTTTGAATAACTTTACGTTTACAGAAGAAGACATGATGGCGAAAGAAGGTCATAATCGGGCCCTACACGTTCATCGCACGTATCAAGGATTCAGAGTTCAAAAGGGCCCTCATCGATACGGGAGCATCTTCGAACGTGATTACTCTCAAGACACTAAGGACGGCAAAGGTTCGCCCAAGCAATATCGTGCGGCAACCTACCACGATGACGGACTTTGAAGGAAACCAAACCAACACGTACGGGTATATCAATCTGAATTTATCTGTCAGGCCTATCTAGTCAAAGGTGAAATTGAAGTCATAGAAAATGAGCCGGACTACTACATGATACTAGGGAGACCGTGGCTACATGACAATAGGATTGTCCCTTCAACGTATCACCAGTGTCTGAAGACCATGCTGAATAAAGAAGTCGTTCGTATTCCTGCACCGTTGTCTCCTTACGCACCGATATGTGGAGTGGAGTTGTTTGAGCCAAGAGAAACTCCACGGGAGGAGTCGGGCAAAGTTCATTGCATCCCACTCCCCACGTGGGCATCAATCCAGGGGGCGACTTGCATCATTGAGGGCTAAGCCCCACGATACGTCTTCGCTGACAGGGCATCCTTCTTCTTCTGGTGAAGCCGCAACCCACGTTCACACTAAGAGAGAAAGAACTTTTGTGGCGAGCCGTGATCAGAAAGGGAAGACCGTGTACCGACGCCGCTGTTAGCAATTAGCAGGGGAGACTATTACCCAGTCTCTCCACCCAATGGAATGCTACAACAACGAAGAGCCACAGGAAGAGGTATTGGATGCTCCACGACAGCTGCAGGACGGCACCAACTCCACGACTGATGAACTCGAAATTGTTAATATCGGGAATGAAGAATATCCCAGAACTATCTCTATCAGCTCAAACTTGTCCACGGATGAACGCACGAAGCTCGTGTAACTTCTCAAAGAATACCAGGACATATTCGCTTGGACGTATGAAGAAATGCCCGGTTTAGATGAAAAATTGATCACCCATCATCTACATGTCATACCTGGATCCAAGCCGATCAAACATTCTCCGAGGCAGTTCAGGCACGAGGTGGAAGAGCAAATCAAGACTGAGATACATAAGTTGTTAGTTGTTGGCTTCATTAAACCCATTCATTATCTGACCTGGTTGGCTAATGTGGTTCCAGTAAAAAAAGAAAAACAGACAGATCAGGTGCTACGTGGATTTCAGAGACTTGAACAGATGCTGCTCCAAAGACGATTTTCCTCTACCTAACATTGACATGTTAGTAGATACCACCAGCGGACACGACATGTTCTCCTTCATGGACGGATATAGCGGGTACAATCAGATAAGGATGTACGAGCATGACACAAGTAAGATAGCTTTTCGAACTCCTCTCGGAAATTTTTATTATACAGTAATGCCATTTGGTTTGAAGAATGCCGGTGCAACCTATCAACGCGCTATGACGGCAATCTCCCATCACATGATGCATAAGCAAGTTAAAGACTACGTGGATGATATAGTAGTCAAATCAAGAGCTCGGGCGGATCACACAGGAGTCCTACAACAAGTGTTCGAAAGGTGCCGTGAGTACAAATTGAAGATGAATCCTTTGAAATGCGCTTTCGGCGTCTCTTCAGGCAAGTTTCTGAGATTCCAGGTAACTGCTGAGGGGATCAAGGTGGACCCATCCAAGACTCAAGCTATCCTCACGATGCTGCCACCACAGACTGTGAAAGAGCTCCAAAGCTTCATGGGAAAAGTAAACTACATTCGACGTTTATACCTGGTTTGGCCCAGCTCGTTACTTCATTCACTCCCTTGCTGAAGAAGGGAGCAAGTTTCGTCTGGACCGCACTACAAAAGGAAGCGTTTCAGAAGATTCAACGGATATTGTCGTCTCCAGCGGTCATGAAGTCCCATGTCCAAGGAAGACCGATGTGCCTCTACACCGCCTTCAGTGACACCGCCTTCAGTGACACCGCCGTAGGGGCTTTGCTCACTCAAGAGGATGATGAGGGAGTCGAACATCCCATATACTATTTCAGTCCAGTATTAAGAGATGCTGAACACAGATATCCCAAAGCGGAGAAAGCATGCCTAGCCATGATTCATTCCATTCAGAAGTTGGACATTACCTGTTGTCCAACAAGGTGTTGCTTATATCTAAATCGATCCTGCGAAGTTTTTACTTTCAAAGCCGGTCTTGATAGGAAGGCGGCCAAGTGGCTTCTCCAAATGTCGAGCTGGACATAACGTGCACATCACCAAGGGCTATCAAAGGACAAGTCGTTCTTGATTCTTCGCGGCGTTCCCTGGAGAGGGCACTCTTGCACACACGAGGATCTTCCGGAGAATTTCCGAGAGATCTCGTTGTCGAAGGAGAAGCATGGTTGTTGTATTTTGATGGCTCCGCCACTCCTAGCAATAACATTGGAGGGCAGGCGTGGTCCTAGTGTCTCAATTGGTGAAGTTTTTCGCATTCCTTCAAAGCTGGACTTTCGGTGCACCAACAACTCGGCGAGAATATGAAGCCTTTCTCATAGGACTATCAATAGCCAAACAAGCAGGGGCCACTCGCCTGGAGATAAGAGGTGACTCTAAGTTGCTAGTTAATCAGATGAATTGAGTGTATTCATTGAAGAAGGTAACGTTGGCCCCATATCGATCAGAGGCGCAAAGATTATTAAACTACTTTGCTGATGCAACCATAACCCATGTTGGTCGCAAGAACAACAGACATGCCGATTGTTTAGCCACGCTGGCATTCAAATTGCAGTTCGAAGGTTTAGAAGAAACCCTGACGGTAAAGAGGAGGACGCTGGAATCAACATGGCTTTCACAACACAAAAACACTGGGACCTGTGATTGGCGAACTCCTATCATTCAAGAGCTCAGCAGCTCGCTTTCTTAAGGAAATGTCAGTCTCAAAACCCTGCAAAACTTCTTCATGCTTCATGGTATGTTATATCATCGAAACCCGGATGGTTCCCTATCAAGATGTCTCGGAGATGAAGAAGCGCAGCTACAGCTTAACCGCATTCACGATGAGATTTGTGGGCAAACATTGGTAGTAACGCTCTATCGACGTCTTCAACGCCTGGGATGTTACTGGCCAGAAATGGAAACCCAATCTCGGCTACTCCAAAAGTCTTGCCCTAACTGTCAAACACTGCCACATCAATTGGAGATTCTCAGCATAAGTCATGCTGGGGACTGGAGAGTACCGTATATTAGCTATCTCCGCGACGGAGTAACTCCTGCTAACCAAAAGGATGTTGTCAAGATGAAACAAAAGGCGAAGCGATTCGTATTTCACGAAGGAGTCATGTATCGCAAAAGCTTTGGAGGGGATCTGTTACGGTGTTTGGCCGAGGCAGAGATTTCATTCATGTTGAAGGAAATGCATGAAGGGGAACATCAAGGGAAGAGGAAACTATTTCTCCAGATACACGAGAGATACTATTGGCCGACCATGGAGGATGATGCATCCGTATTTGTTCAAAGCTACCACAAATGTCAAATTCATGGAACCTTGTTCACACACCTTCCACTCCTTTACACTCGATAAGAAGCCCATGGCCATTTTATAGCCTGGGACTCGACATTATCGGGAAGATCAATCCGTCGTCATCGAAGCAACACGAGTATATTATAACCGCGACAAAATATTTCACTAAATGGGTTGAGGCTATTCCTCTACGAGGAACTACAGGAGCAACGATTGCGGCTTTCATTAAAGAGCACATCATTTGTCGTTTTGTTGTGCCTAAGCACATTATCACTGATAACGGTACCCCCTTCGCCAACAAAAAGGTACGAGAGTTGCTTGAAGAATATGGGATTAAACAGGTCTTCTCCACCATTTACTATCCTCAAGGAAATGGACAGGCTGAAAGCACCAACAAAATACTAATTCAGATTCTCAGTCGAACAGTACATGATAACCCCAGAGAATGGCACGAGCAGCTACCGATGGCGCTATGGGCGTATCGGACGGCACCTAGAAGTTCCATTGGGGTTTCTCCATATTCACTTGTTTACGGTGCAGACGCGATCCTCCCAGCAGAAATCAAGATTCCGTCAGCCAGGATTTTCGCGGCAAGTGGGGTCCACTGGAACAAGGTTGAAGCATCTAGCTCAATAATCGCTGAGTTAGACACTCTGGATTCCAGAAGAAGCAGGGCAGAGGAACGTGCTCAGGTGTACAGGAATAAGGTCTCCAGGGCATATGACAAGACTGTAAGGCCATGTGTTTTTAAAGTAGGAGATTTAGTCTTGAAGACAGCCAAGCGCATTCAGCAAGACATGTCTGCACCAAAATTCTCTCCGAAATGGGAAGGTCCCTACGTGGTTACCAAGGCTTACAGTACCGGCTACTACAAAATCATTAAAGTGGATGGAGGCAAGATAGAGGCAGTCATTAACGGAAAATGGCTCAAGGCATACCATGCTTGATCATTGTCCCGCTATTGTCCCACGACATGATAATACAGGCATTTTCATTACGCATTTGAATTATCAGTTTATTCAGAAAAAAAAAAAGAAACGTCAATGAAAAAACTTCATCCATCTACCAAAAACCAATACAATTCATCTCTCAAGAATGTTCAAAAAGAAAATTGACAATAAGGAAGCGTGGCTTAGAAGAGGCCATCCAGCAGATTGTAGTTCCTTGAGAGCATCATCTTCAGCCTAGTTTGGTATCTCTCCGTCCTATTCTTCAAGTTTTGAACTGCCTGCTCCACCTTCTATGATTCCGCTGCCAGGGCCTTCTCCTCCTCCTCCAAGATAGCTTTCACAGCGGGAACTACATTCACGAGGATACCAGCTCGATCAACCTTGATGATATCAAGACGCTGTCGCAAACAGCCTATGTTGAACTCCATGGATTCGCAGGTAGATACCATGTTCTCCCAATTTTCAAGGTTTGATTCAGCAACGTTGCGGATAGAGATATGTTTCATCTTAGCAATCATGGGAAGAAGGCAGTTTACCATGGTGACCAAAGCAGATGAACAGTGCCGAACTACATTCCTGGTTGTGATGTGGCTATACTTTCTCCATACCTTTGTGTACAGAGGCACAAACTCCTTCCACACTAAGAATCCACCAACAGCTCGGTAGCTGGAAGATAGGCATTTCATGTGGATATTGAATGAAAGACCCGCGTTGGGGTATTCATAAGATGAGATACCCAGATCAGCATCTTCAAGGTCCGCGGGGGTGGGCGTTATTGAGTTTGAAGGAAGAGGACTAGTTAAGTCGTCGTCGTTAATAACCGTCACGCATGTTCCAGTAGCGTATCTCTGCAAAAAAAGGGAGGATTATTCGCCTGATCATGAAGAACAAGCAACTGTTCGGAAAAGAAAAGGAAAAGAAGAACGAACCGGTATGATCTTCTTAACTCGGAGAACACAAGCAGGGGATTCATCACGAGACTCAGATGCAGGTCGTGCACGTTTAGCAGAAGCCCCTGGATAGTATGAATAAGACGATCCACTGTTGTTTGACATGATGAAGAAATGGAGTTTCTGCAAGAAAATCCTATCGCAAAACGGTAAAAAGTGGTTCAAAATCCCTACATATACATATATGTTGAGGAAACCCTAAAGGAAGACTAAGGCGGCTGCGGCAAAGTCTACCCGATAGATAAGGATTCAACACCAACCAAGTCGTGATTTCTTCCAAACCCTAATCGAGATCGGAAAGACCGTTGGGTATCTAAAAGGAACGGTTCGACCAGCTCCGGGACATTTGAGGCATAGGACGGTGTTCATCTATGCGGTAAATATGTATTTACTTTAGCTTGATCATTCTAGTATTTGAGCTTGTCACCATCTCATGCCTACCCCACAATAATGCAACCATTATGTGCTAGGCATGGGACTTAATGTTGATGGTGGATTTTAGTTCAGGGCTAAAATTTTAAAACCAGTATTTTTATGCGCCGACATCCCGCAAAACGATAAAGCCATTCGATAAGTGATGAGTACCTCTTCACTTTATTTATTTGAAGCAACTCAATAAATACACAAAATTCACCCAGAATGGTGCGTTCAACAGCAATCCCAAATATTCTGTGAATTTTACTAGCATTAATAATTAACGCATGATTTGCCTGGTATTTTCCATGGTGTGTTATCAGCCGAACTCTCATCATTGACATGACATGATGACTGAGTGCTCACTCTCAGCAGAGTAGCATGACTCTCCGTGTCAATATTGAGGCATGCATGAAATACCCACACAGGCTACATCACTCTCTGACAGAGAGTCTCGCATCAACGCGCTTTGGTTAGCCGATCAAGCATGCTTAATTTCCTTAAGGAAAATTTATACTATCCAAATCAGTCTCAGAAACGATCACGGACACACAAGTTGGCCGCGCAATTTAACCAGCCTAGACGATCCTCAGCAGGAGCAAGCTACCACCACAATGACCGCCAGCGGGCCCGTTTATGCCCTGGTCGGTCGAACACACGCCATGCTCCCAAACAACCACCGAACGCTAGCCTGAAGCAGGATGGTTGGGCTGGTGTGGAGCAGCTTGGAAAAGCTCGTGCGCACAAGACTGTCAATGTCGGTCTCAAACAGATCGCGGCCGTCCAACTTCGCCAGCATGGTTGGACGACATAGATCATCCCATTACCGGTTGGACAAGCGTTGTCCTGCACACCGACGGGCCCTCTTTCTACTTACCCGACCGACCTTCTCACGACCTAGCCAGGGAGGAGCAAACGCTTGCTCAAAGTTTGGCCAGCGTGATGCTTTAAGGGTCACAGGAAAGTCCACTAGTGTCTTAAATTGATCACGACCATCCAACTTCACATGTATGTTTGGATGGCTTAGATCAAGCCTATGACCGTGGGACAGGTACACACATGCTCACCACCGGCTCAATGTGGGCCCCATATAGTCGGCCTCCCGAAAGGAGGAGAATAGCTTTCCAAACCGTTAGGTTGAAGTCGTGTACACATGACCGATCCAAAACCCTAATTAGGGTTTGCGGCATGTTACATGTGTCGCCAATCGATCAAGAGCGTCCATCTTCGCAAGCTTGGACGGAGGGTGTAGATGTAGACTTAAAAGGTCCCGAGCATGTCAACATGATCACCGTGGGCCCATCTACACGCATGACAGATCAACCAAGGCCAACCATGGAAGGACGTCTCGAAATGCGCGCCCGAAGTAGGCATGTCACGCGGGTTCCAACTCTTTTGCGGCATGGGATTTATGTTGCAAATCAATCTCAGCCGCTCCTCTTTGCCTGTAAAATTGAGTGTCTTAGATCACACTTTCATGGGACAGTGAGGTACATACGTGTACACCGGCAAGCCGTCTACACGCATGCCCGGTCGGTCCTGCCTAAAACACCTCCCATGCTTGGTTTCGACCAAGTTGAAGAGTGATACTTGCGCACCTCTTCAAAACCCTAAACTCTATCAACGGTCGTCACATGATCATCTCGTCCGTCTAACTCTACCAGCTTGATTGGTCAGCCCTGGCTAGGAGTTAAGCGATCAATGAAGCATCCCCATGATCACCGTCCGCCACTCTTCCACATAGGGTGATCGGCCAAAGCAAGGCTCGCCCATGTAGCCTCCAAACGATTACTTGAAGATGGTTGGACGTGATGTTATTTTAAGACTCTTGATCGTGAATTACTCCGTTAAAGCCTTAAAATAGCGATGCTTCATACATGCTGAATATATTCGATGCATTACATGCATAGAATACACGATATTTTATAAATATCGATTTCCCAAATAACTTAGTTATTTAACCTAGCACCGTATGATACCTTCTGTGGGTCCCACGATCCACACAATCGAGACATCAAGCATGTCACAAACTGGGGGATACTTACTGGGGTATTGGTCTGGCGGTTTACAGCGTGCAACGCGCCATCACAAGAACGTGTCAGGAAGACATGGACGGTTAGTGATGAGGGGAGAAGTGGGCCAAGACGTGATCATGCAATCACCCACACGACCCCACTACTCCATCACTCAACTTCCTCCACTTCCTATGAGATGAGGGTTTACGCTCTATGACTTGTATAAATAGGTCATTTGCCTATTTTCCAAACAACACAGACAAGCACAGAAAACCAAGTGTTGTCATTCGTATTCAGAAATCACCATTCTGATACAAGTCATAAACAGCCAACACCTTCACAATCTCAACACCTTCTTCGCTTCCCTCCCTAAGATCAACCCCATCTCCTTTAATTTGTGACCGAAGCAAGTCTGGAACGACCATTTCTTGGTTTAGGCCAGAATTGTACAGATTGATCTCTCGAATCAAAAGCACTCCCGTGCAGTGCATTTGTTTAGGGTTTAGATTCATTTCTCATCCACACACCTCAAATTACCAAAACCCGCAGAAATAGTTTTCACCCATAAACAACAGGTATCACTTTCATGGAATCTGAGCTTATATTTTGTCTTAGAACTTTGTGGGTATGTTCTTAGTTTTTGTTTTACTCGTGGACGAGAAAAATTCAGGTTTGGGGGTGTAATCGGTGCCTAAGAATGCATATTTCTAGGCCATTTTGTTGTCTTTTGTCACATCTCGAATGCTTTAATGTCTTATTTTAAGTCAAATTATGCATTTTGCGTGTCGGATATCAATAATCCTTTTTGTTGTAAATATTAATAATTAGTTTTTGTTTGCATTTGTAGGAGAATAAGTAGTATGGTCGATGGATAATGATGACGCAGAAACTGGAAATATTGGCAGTGAATGGAAGGATTTGCAATTATGCTGCTGGGCTAAGGAATGATGATGACATCAAATAATGGGCCAAAGTTCAGAAATCAATTCTGCTCACGTTTGGGGAATTAAATGGAAAGGAAACCAAGCCCAAAATCCATTCTTGTATTGCAAAGCAAGGTATTCATGCTTTACACGGTATCTTATAACTTTACCAAATCCCATCTTCCATTTCCTTCACGATAAACAATTTTGTTCTTTGTGTCCTCTTCTCCCAAAAATTCAGTTGACCCATCTTTTTTGTCTCCCAGTTTTCTCTACATATCAAATCTCTGTGACTGTCTCCTCTTCTCACAACTGTGAATCATAGTTTTTACCATAGTTCAAACACTCATTTCACACCTAGCCCCAAGACTATGAATTGTATAAGATTAGGTCGGCTACTTGGTTGTCAACAGCAGCAGCAAAAAAATGACAACAAGGTCTGAAATTCTGGTTCTCTGCAACACTCGTCAATTTCACCTCTCCCCTACTGTTAGAAGCCTGGAATGAAGATTTATTTGAGGTTTTAAGACATGGAGACAAGGTCAGGCAGCGTTCTACAAGCAGCATGCATGTCAAATTAGGTCTGAATTGGTTGCCCCTTGCAATCACCAACAATGGCAGTAAGGAATTGATGACAATAGGGTGGCGGTTCAGTGGTAAGTTAATTGTAGTCATATCAAATCCTTAATTTCTGCTTTTGTAATTGTCGACTATGGGGATTGATTGAGAATTGATGGGAACTTTTGTATAAAAAGGGAGGAGATTGTGATGTAAAACTCAAACCCGGAGCACCCGGTGCAAATTGTTCTGTAGGTTTTGGTTTAATTTCAGTTTTCTCCATGTTCTAATTTCATAAGCTAGGGTTTACATGATGCCCTTAATTTACTGCTAGTTTATTCATGCTATTGTTCTTATTCTTGTTGAGCTTAATTGATTAAGGAAAGGCATAATCTTAGTGATACAACTGATAACTCTCACCTTGTATGTCAAGAATCCTAGGTAGTTAGATTAATTATCTGTTGTGTATCAACTCATGCTTTATCGATTGAATTAATCTGTGATCATTTGTGCCATAACAAGACATCTGATTCTAGGGGTTAATACCTTAGTTGACATCGTTTTTTTTAATAATAATAATATTATTAATTCGGTATCATTTATTATTCTTATAGATTTTTTTTAAATAACCAATTTTATTTAAAATAAAAGAAAGTAGAGTTTGCAAGAAGCTGGTCGACAGTCTGGCTAAAAGCTAAGTGCCGACCCTTTTTTAGGTGACTAACCCTATTCTATGGAAAAGGTGGATGCCTAGTCTAACATTGGCATCATGGATTCTGATTTAGTTTTTTATTCTGTTCAAGTAATCCACTGTCTCATCTCCTAACTCTCCCAAAGTCGTGAAGGCCAAGGTGCCAAAACCATAGATGTGTGTGGTGCATTTGTCAAGGTACTTGTATCTCTTTTGTGACACCACATTAGCCATTGCTTTTCCTGGTATGAATGTAGAAACGCCACCTCATGTGAAGGGTGTAATGCATGTCACATATAAACACGTATCATGCCCATTATCCCAGTTGGAGAACAGAATATCTGCCAATCATAGTTCACCACCATCATTCGAAAGAAAGCCAAATGACACTTCTTTTTGTGCATGTATCCCTGCTCGAAAACAAATGTCTACAAGAGTATCGTGGATTAGATCGTGGCGGAACTTCAAACCTACTCCATGCGCACAATGAAGAGCATGATCACCAAATACGTCCATATTTCTATCACAACATTGACAAACACTACCAGCTACAAAAAGTGGGATACCAAGCCTATAAGCCAACATGGCACAACAATGTCTTGGCCCAATTCTCTGTCCGAGCCCATCTATGGGGGATAGCCAACAAGTAGTATTGTGCATGTTCAATCTTGTTGCACTGCCATAGAGCTAGATCACGCACTGACATAACATATTGAGTAGGTATTTCCTGCTTCACTACATCAAAATATTTGACTACCAAAGAACTCATGGGGTGGCGGGCGGTACCTTCAATGTTAAATGAAATGGGAGAGAGACAACCGGCTTGTAAGAACGTGTCCATAGCTAGTTCATACGAGGAATCATCACCATAAATGTCCGATTGTCGGAGAAGAGTACATTGTAGTTGTTTAATTGCATGGTATCATAAATGGAACAGATACCAAGGCCTCCATCCCTAATTGGGAGAGTAAACAATTTGTGTTGAATCAATATATAACTAGGTCCATCATTAACCACTAGTCGCATGTAGTTGGATAGGTAGTTGTCAAAAATAGTTTTGACTTGTTCTAAATGTGTAGGTATAATAGTGCGCAACGTGAAATAAAGGTTAGAGATTCATCCACAGTTGCGTAGCAGTAATAACACACTTTTTGGTTCTTCCAGTTTGAGTATGGACTTAGAGGGTCCCCTAGTGGTACTCCCTGTGATGAAGGCATTGAAGAATATCCATAATATAAATGGGATGGTGAAGCGTAACAGAATCCAACCCACTACGCAAAACCTACAGAATCATTGTTGTATTATCTATGAGATTTAAAGCATTAGGAAGTCAACTAAGAGAATGGACATGGATTGTGATGTATCTTTCTCTTCTAATATCATGTTGACGAATCGTAGGATATATTCTCCACCACATGATACACCTACAACAAAATTGGAGCTCAGAAAAATAGTCTATCATATCTGTACAGACTAATTAGCAACAACTTTAGAGACTAGCTGTTTCCAAACGGTCCCAACAACGATAGGAAGGATGCCACCACTAGGTTTAAGTAGTGGTGTTAAGAGTGCACTTGCAATTAACTCGTCTAAAGGTGAAGAGTATTTCATGGCAAGTAGGAGATTAACCATCCTGTAATTGATGTGGGGAGCTCATCTGATACAACAACAACATGTCCACTTCCCATCCAAAAGGTGTTGAGCATAGAGGCCATCTGTGCAACAAGATTTACCTTTAGGGAAGGATTTGATTCTACCCAATACCAAATCTTTGATGGGAACTAGGAAATTGGTAATGGTTGGACTAGATGGCAAAGCAATTGGTGGTGCTGGAGGATGTTTATTGAGTTGGCTCAACAATAGTTAACCGAAGTTAGCCATATGAACACTTTTGTCTTAACCACATTCATCTAACACTTGTAGATCAAATATGATGATCAATCAAACATGAAAGATAATCAAATGAATCTAATTATGTTACTCATAGAGTTGTTCAATTGTTTATATCTCATAGAAGTATATAAGAACCAATTGAAAATAAATCGGATTGATTCGTAATCGTACAAAGTACTTATACCGAAATCAATTCATGAACATTAAGCCACGGTTTGCAAAGATTGCATTCCTTAATTTATTAATGAATTTTTTCATGAGTATGAAAACATACTTGACCGATTTTAGAACTTAACCAACTAAGTTTGCAAACTAGTACGCAAACTATAGTTCCGGACTTTGGTCATGTCCAGCAGTTTGCAAACCAGTATGCATATTGTCGTCCCGGACCTTAACTCAGGTAGAACCGTTCGCATACCGGTATGCAAACTTGGTTCCCGGATTTTAATAGTTAAAACCGTTCGCATACTGGTATGCAAACAAGGTTTCGGACACGAATCATACCACAACAGTTTGCATCTTTGGTATACATATTGTGTTGTATCCATAACAATCCTTAATTGTTATAAACTCCCATTTCAATCATTGAAACATCGTTAGAAGACGACAATGGATTTTCACACATACCATTAGCTTATAAGTAATTTTCAAATGATCGAATGATCAATACAAAACTTTCCGAGTCGACATCAAATGATTGTCTCACACAGATCATGTAAGATGTTTCATGGAAATTTTCACATGATCATCTTTTGACTTATTATTTAGTTTCCAACAAATAAATTGTTTCCAACTGAACTCGTCAAGAATAATGATGAACGTAGATAAAGAAAAAAAGCTTCCAACACATATTTCGAGAAATGGATAAGCGAGATAAACTCGGCTCGAAATATCAAATGTGTATAATATAAAAGTCTATATAGCTATACGACTTAGTCTCAATAGGAGATAGAATAGAATAGACTTCTGAGTGATAGATAAGTTTTAGTCTTCACGTACCTTTTGTTGATGAAGTTCCTCCAAGCTCTCCTCAGTATATCTTCGTCTTCGATCGATGAACGTCATGAAGTCTAAAGCTCAACTAAACATTAAATCCTAATCCGAGACATAGCTATAAGTAGACTAGAAAGCAAGACTTATAGTTTTGATCACCTAAACTTGATAAACAAGCTTGAGATAGAAATGCTTGTGAGTTCGACCGAGCACTGCTCTAACAATCTCCCCCTTTGTCAATTTTAGTGACAAAATTATCAATACATATGTATTACAAAATAAATAAACATTGTAGCTTCTCATCCAACATGCTTGATTTCCCTGGTTCTTCAACATTCCTTGAATTCTTCGTCACTCCAGTGATTCTAAACGTGTTCAATTCAGAATCATTGTTGTTGAAGATCCGCAGCCATGACAATAAGAAAAAAGTTGTTCTATGAATTATTGTTATACAATGTCATAGTATTATTACACAACATCAAAGTTCAATTGTATCACAACTTTGAAAATAATATTGTGGTGATATGTAATCCACTGTCTCATCTCCTAACTCTCCCAAAGTCGTGAAGGCCAAGGTGCCAAAACCATAGATGTGTGTGGTGCATTTGTCAAGGTACTTGTATCTCTTTTGTGACACCACATTAGCCATTGCTTTTCCTGGTATGAATGTAGAAACGCCACCTCATGTGAAGGGTGTAATGCATGTCACATATAAACACGTATCATGCCCATTATCCCAGTTGTAGAATAGAATATCTGCCAATCATAGTTCACCACCATCATTCGAAAGAAAGCCAAATGACACTTCTTTTTGTGCATGTATCCCTGCTCGAAAACAAATGTCTACAAGAGTATCGTGGATTAGATCGTGGCGGAACTTCAAACCTACTCCATGCGCACAATGAAGAGCATGATCACCAAATACGTCCATATTTTTATCACAACATTGACAAACACTACCAGCTACAAAAAGTGGGATACCAAGCCTATAAGCCAACATGGCACAACAATGTCTTTGCCCAATTCTTTGTCCGAGCCCATCTATGGGGGATGGCCAACAAGTAGTCTTGTGCATGTTCAATCTTGTTGCACTGCCATAGAGCTAGATCACACCTTTGACATATCATATTGAGTAGGTATTTCTGCTTCACTACATCAAAATATTTGACTACCAAAGAACTCATGGGGTGGCGGGCGGTACCTTCAATGTTAAATGAAATGGGAGAGAGACAACCGGCTTGTAAGAACGTGTCCATGGCTAGTTCATACGAGGAATCATCACCATAAATGTCCGATTATCGGAGAAGAGTACATTGTAGTTGTTTAATTGCATGGTATCATAAATGGAACAGATACCAAGGCCTCCATCCCTAATTGGGAGAGTAAACAATTTGTGTTGAATCAATATATAACTAGGTCCATCATTAACCACTAGTCGCATGTAGTTGGATAGGTAGTTGTCAAAAATAGTTTTGACTTGTTCTAAATGTGTAGGTATAATAGTGCGCAACGTGAAATAAAGGTTAGAGATTCATCCACAGTTGCGTAGCAGTAATAACACACTTTTTGGTTCTTCCAGTTTGAGTATGGCCTCCACGAGGTGAAAGGTTTTTCGTACACATTTTAGAATAAGGTTGATGCAGAACTGATAGTTCAAATTGACAGTTTACCAAGTAATTTAACCCATGTAGAAGGTATGTCTATTGCTGCAAGGAAATCGGCTTCGTATGTACTTCTTTTGCCAATGGTAGGCCTGAATACTTCAGCTTAATGTAGATTAAAATAGAGCCCAAGTGCCGACCATCATATTTGATGATTCGTAGAGCTTTGGAGACCATCAATATCTCCCCAATCATAGTCGTGTTATCTAGATACCATGCCTGAAGATCCAAAAAGCAAAGTGCATGTTGTTATCATCTTCACCAGTGGGTACAATGTTAGTGAAAAAGAAAGGAACTTAGAGGGTCCCCTAGTGGTACTCCCTGTGATGAAGGCATTGAAGAATATCCATAATATAAATGGGATGGTGAAGCGTAACAGAATCCAACCCACTACGCAAAACCTATAGAATCATTGTTGTATTATCTATGAGATTTAAAGCATTAGGAAGTCAACTAAGAGAATGGACATGGATTGTGATGTTTCTTTCTCTTCTAATATCATGTTGACAAATCGTAGGATAGCTTCTCCACCACATGATACACCTACAACAAAATTGGAGCTCAGAAAAATAGTCTGTCATATCTGCACAGACTAATTAGCAACAACTTTAGAGACTAGCTGTTTCCAAACGGTCCCAACAACGATAGGAAGGATGCCACCACTAGGTTTAAGTAGTGGTGTTAAGAGTGCACTTGCAATTAACTCGTCTAAAGGTGAAGAGTATTTCATGGCAAGTAGGAGATTAACCATCATGTAATTGATGTGGGGAGCTCATCTAATACAATAGCAATAGTCCACTTCCCATCCAAAAGGTGTTGAGCAAAGAGGCCATCTGTGCAACAAGATTTACCTTTAGGGAAGGATTTGATTCTACCCAATACCAAATCTTTGATGGGAACTAGGAAATTGGTAATGTTTGGACTAGATGGCAAAGCAATTGGTGGTGTTGGAGGATGTTTATTGAGTTGGCTCAACAATAGTTAACCGAAGTTAGCCATATGAACACTTTTGTCTTAACCACATTCATCTAACACTTGTAGATCAAATATGATGATCAATCAAACATGAAAGATAATCAAATGAATCTAACTGTGTTACTCATAGAGTTGTTCAATTGTTTATATCTCATAGAAGTACATAAGAACCAATTGAAAATAAATCGGATTGATTCGTAATCGTACAAAGTACTTATACCGAAATCAATTCATAAACATTAAGCCACGGTTTGCAAAGATTGCATTCCTTAATTTATTAATGAATTTGTTCATGAGTATGAAACATACTTGACCGATTTTAGAACTTAAGCAACTAAGTTTGCAAACTGGTACGCAAACTATAGTTCCGGACTTTGGTCATGTCCAGCAGTTTGCAAACCAGTATGCATATTGTCGTCCCGGACCTTAACTCAGGTAGAACCGTTCGCATACTGGTATGCAAAATTGGTTCCCGGATTTTAATAGTTAAAACCGTTCGCATACTGGTATGCAAACAAGGTTTCCGGACCTGAATCATACCACAACAGTTTGCATACTGGTATGCATACTGTGTTGTATCCAGACAATCCTTAATTGTTATAAACTCCCATTTCAATCATTGAAACATCCTTAGAAGACGACAATGGATGTCTCACACATACCATTAGCTTATAAGTAATTTTCAAATGATCGAATGATCAATACAAAACTTTCCGAATCGACATCAAATGATTGTCTCACACAGATCATGTAAGATGTTTCAAGGAAATTTTCACATGATCATCTTTTGACTTATTATTTAGTTTCCAACAAATAAATTGTTTCCAACTGAACTCGTCAAGAATAATGATGAACGTAGATAAAGAAAAAAGCTTCCAACACATATTTCGAGAAATAGATAAGCGAGATAAACTCGGCTCGAAATATCAAATGTGTATAATATAAAAGTCTATATAGCTATACGACTTAGTCTCAATAGGAGATAGAATAGAATAGACTTCTGAGTGATAGATAAGTTTTAGTCTTCACGTACCTTTTGTTGATGAAGTTCCTCCAAGCTCTCCTCAGTATATCTTCGTCTTCGATCGATGAACGTCATAAAGTCTAAAGCTCAACTAAACATTAAATCCTAATCCGAGACATAGCTATAAGTAGACTAGAAATCAAGACTTATAGTTTTGATCACCTAAACTTGATAAACAAGCTTGAGATAGCAACGCTTGCGAGTTCGACCGAGCACTGCTCTAACAATCTCCCCCTTTGTCAATTTTAGTGACAAAATTATCAATACATATGTATTACAAAATAAATAAACATTGTAGCTTCTCATCCAACATTCTTGATTTCCCTGGTTCTTCAACATTCCTTGAATTCTTCGTCACTCCAGTGATTCTAAACATGTTCAATTCAGCATCATTGTTGTTGAAGATCCGTAGCCATGACAATAAGAAAAAAGTTGTTCTATGAATTATTGTTATACAATGTCATAGTATTATTACACAACATCAAAGTTCAATTGTAACACAACTTTGAAAATAATATTGTGGTGATATGTATCACTCCCTCTTAGTCAATACTTCATCTCACAATGAGACCCCCCCCCCTACATAATGATCCGTAAACCATATGTATGTAGTGTGGACTACAAAATAATTCTCCCCTTTTTTGTCAATATAAATTGGCAAAGGTAGGAAAACTAACGGGATCATAATGAAATTCTCAAAGAGATTATTCATGACTAAAAGAGAACATATCAACTTTGTTTCGATGATTTCACATAGTCGAAAATTAGTGTATTCATCAAAGAGTTTATAAAGATACAAGATAACTCCTACAATATTCCACAGCCGCATTCCCCACAAAGATTTGGCAATTAATCACAAGTTCAAATAAGAACTCTCCCCCATAATATGTCATTCCCTAAAGAACAACAAGAGCGACCTTACTTTTGTAAGAAAATAAGGATTTCTTTGGATATTAACAAATTACATGAAACATGAATTTGTATCCAGAAAACTCGAATAAAATAACCATAAGAAGACCTTAATGATTAATTTAATCGGAAATGCTCAATATAAGAACGACTTACAGATCCATACAGTACTTTTACATATAAGTGGATCAGGGAAAGATCAATACTGTGGAATATTCAAAAGTTCATTCTATCTTTTATCAATATTTGCATAAAGACATAATATACTTAACTTTTGACATATATGAGATAATCATAGTTCACGGACGTATACACACATCCCATTTTTGCAATATATAAAACCAATAAAGATTAATATTGCAAAATCATCTTCCAAAAAACTTAGAATTTAAATAAATCTAAAAACATTGCAAGATGAAAATCGTTGGCAATAGCTATGTGTAATAAAAATATTTGTTATTCCAAACCCTAGTTATCCTTCTTAAAACTCAAGAATAAATTCTCTTAAGAAGTTTCCCAGACACAATCAAGACTGAAAGACTTAGACATAATCAGCAACCAGAGATCGAACAAAAACAAGTTCATCAGTTGCTTTCTTCAGTTCAGTCTTCATAAACTCAAGATTCTTTGTTGTAATTTCAAGTTGATCACGTACAACCCCAAAATCTCGAAGAACATTTCCAACCAATTGAGATGACATCTGGACTGGAAGATCGTTTTCATGATCAACTGCATGATAATAGGTTATGAAGAGAGGGTTCTCATGAAACTCAATAACTTTGTCATCTTCAACTTTGTCTTCCTTTTTGCATCCATCCATTGTGCACTCCATGATATCACAAGAGAATTCTTGAGGTTACGAAACGAGCATATATCAGAAGAAAAGGAATCCTTAATATATATACATGTGTTTTCATAGGTAAACCCTAGGATCACACGTTTATCTTTCCAAACTTGCCAAAGTTGGAACCATACTTCGATAATGAAGCAGGTGCACGACGTTCGTGGTTATGAACCAAAATTCAGAACCAATGAACCAATGGAGTCTATTTTAGAAACACGTTTTAAAAAAAGATCAAAAACAAGTTCTAAACATATGACAGAGTGTCTTAGCCTAATGGGATTTAGAGCACAAGACATTTGATAAACAATGATGAGTGCCAAATATTGCATATTTCTACATCTTTTTATTGGCATTTAACTCATCTTTTGTGCTCAGAAATCAGATATTATCCCAGATTCTGTATTTTCTTTGTTTTCAAGAATAAATATTTGCACTAATTAATTTTGTGTTTTTAGGTAATAAATAAAGCTCGGAGAAATTGAGGAGCCAAAAGAGCAGAAAATTGGAGACGAGCATCTATGGAGTAGAAAGCCAAAGCCCACGCGCGCATCAGTTGCAACCCAACTTACAAGACATGGGCTTGAGCTAGCCAAGACCCGGCCCATCACCCGGATCCGAACCCGTCCCCTCTGAGCCGTTAGATTTGCTCCATCTACATCCGACGGCCGCATCAGCCCACGCATCGGATTACCCTAGATCCTACGGTCGCTCCATCCATCACATCGATCCTTGCTGTGCCCGCTTCACACCAAAACCTCCTATACCCTTACCTCTTGACCAAACCCACCATTTCACATTTTCTTTCTCTTTCTTTCCCCCGACAGCTGCAGAGCTTCTCCATCTCCTTCTCTCCCGACCAAGCTCTGAGCAAAGCCACCATCTTCTTCACCATCTCTCCCGACAACCACAGCAACAGCACCGCCTTCGCCACCTCCTAATTGCTCTCTAGCTCTTCCATAGCTTCTTCCATAGAAGCTAAGTGAGAGATAGAAAGAATTAGGGTTAGGTTTTCACTGATGAGGAGGAACATCAAAGTAAGGAGTTTTCAGAACCGATTGAGCAGAGCCGACACTGATTCAGCGATGTGGGTGAGTGGGTATTCTTTTATTTTTCCAATTTGAAGTAAATTAGGGTTTTGAATTTGCATGTATAAATAGGGCGAGGCTGAGTTTATAAGAGGTTATGCCTGGACTAGCCAGAGCACCAACTTAGTTTAATTTGTATTGTTTTAACTATGTTCTAAGTTAAATTGCTAGGGTGTTGATGAAACCCCTAATTTCCATGCCAAGCATATCTAATTTAGGTTTTATTCTTGCTGTGTATAATATGCTAGGATTAGTAATTAATTGATGAAGCTTATGACCTGTGATGAGTTGTCCGTAAGAAGACAACTCATACTAGGGGAGTTAGTAGAATTAGTTAATGAACATCTACCTTAAACCTTCAAGTGAAGGTACAAGAACATAGCTCAAATTACATTGCCTAAGCATGAGATTAGAGGTGGATTCACCACCCTGGTGCTTTCCAAATTGTCACAACCTATTTGTTGTTTTAGTTTAGAGTCACAACAACAACTCAGTCGCATCGACACAAAACCAACTTACAACTGTGTTACACTTTCCTTGAATTCAGTCTAGCAAAGCCTTAGATCAACTTAAGCCACTCCATTTCCCCGTGGATCGACCTGTACTTGCCACGCCTCCAACAGGCGATGTGCACTTATAGTATTACACGTAGGAAAACCCTTTTCATAGCCTACCAAGTTTTTGGCGCCGCTGCCGGGGAAACTGGTAATGTGTTGTGTCGATTATTGGCTTGCTTCACTAATTTTCATTTCACTCCTGTATATATGCTTTGTATTATTACTTTTAGCCCTGTATTAGTGTAACTTAGTGGTAATTTTTCTGTCACTTGCATCTTCTATTGCATATTGCATCATGTTCATTGCATTTTAGTTAGTTTATCTTAACTGCATATCTGCATTCTCATAATATTAGCTTGCATCTCATAACAATTTACATTTGTAGCATCAAATGTATATTTTTGTCAATTGTGCACATCCATTGAAAGTAAAAGAAGCTGTAAGATCATAGTGCATTGCACTTACCATCTCAGTCAGCATCTGGCCTAAACTGAGCTCAAGCTTGCCTGGCTTAGTCTGTCACATTTGTTTCATTTCAGCTGCATTGTGACCTTAATCGCTAGACCTTTATTTCTATGCTAGCTGAATCTTGAGTAGTGGTTTTACTGATACTCAAAACCTTTTTCATCCTCCTGTGACACATCAGCACAAGCACCTTAGCAATTCTTGTCTAGCTTAGACCTGCTCCATTGTAACTGTGCATCTGTGCACCTTATCGTGTCTTAAACTGTGCAATATTGGGAACTGAGATTTCTTTGTTGAGACAGCAGGTGCCTGTGCTACAAAAGCCAAAGGAAGGGAATACAAAGAGCAGAACAATACAACCATTGGAGCTAAAACTGGTTGGTTATCCTCGAACTTCATTGTACTTCATCTTTGTATGAATGATATACCACATGAACCTGTGTGCGAGTGCATCTCAACTGATTAGTGCAGTATTTTTGAATCTGTGTGCATAATGATAAACAACTAGCTTTTGATTCTAATGAACATGATGTTGTGATAGTTGAATGCCATGTATGCTCACTGAACCCTGATATCCACAAGCATAATCCTGTGACATCTGAGTGATGATTTCTACATGCTTAAATTTTTATCTCTTTGTATGCTCCTCTAGCCCAAATTGGTTGAATGTTGCTCTGCTTAGCTAATTGTCAGTGGTGCTTGACCCTGAACCAGTGCTAGATCATCCAACCCCTGGAAAACCTGAAATCTGTGCTTGTGTGTTCTGTGACCTTATGTGAGCCATCATCTGCCAAGATTGCTGTCATCCTCACTTGTGCAAACCTGTAAGCCTGCCATCAACTGATCTATTGCATCTGCCTTGCATTTTTGGTACATAATCTGTGAAAAGTGAAATCACCCAACACAGTTGACACTTTGTTTCATAACAAGTGCCCTGTGGTAGTGCTGAATTCAAACCCTGCAACCCTTTAGCATGTTTTACTCTGTCAACTAAGTTGTAACCACATCTGTGTGACTACCAGATGATGCTAAACTTGTTAAAAATTGCTAAAAACTGTTCATCTGTTGCATCTGTGATCTGGTATCACTATTGTGTGTGTGATCTTATAGCATTTGAATGAGTGTTGAGTAACTTGAGTGAGCATAATCATCTTCCCTGTGCACCTTACATTCTCTTTTGCACATGACAACAACAAGGCAGTGCATAAACTAAGCTGTGCTGTGCAATTCTTAAAGCACTCCTGTGTGCTGAAATTTGAGTGTCATTTTGTGAAACCAGTGCATAAGCTTGAGCTGCCAACCTCTGCATAAGCTGTGCTGTGTTGTGTAAGCCTGCCAACCTGTGCAGTGCATAAGCTATTCTGTGTTGATATCACAAGTTGTATTGTGCTTGGCCTGACCAGTGCTGTGCATCTGCACAAAACTGGGCTGGAACCCATAACAACTGAAGCCCACAACCACTGGGCTTTGCATAGCCACTGGGATGTGCAGTTGCACATAAACTGGGCTGTTCATAGGCTGAAGCCCACGTAAACTGGGCTTTGCATTACCACTGGGCTCTGCACAAACTGAAGCCCACATAACTGTGTTGTGCAACATCCAGTACTCCTGTGTGCTTGTATTGGTGTGACATTTTTGCTTCTCTGTGTTGAAAATTAATTGGCTGTATGCATGTATGCTGTTTTGATTTTGTAACCAAAATTTTTGCCTGACATGATGGGATTTTGGGATGACACTAGGGATGAAGAATCTTCACATAGATCCATTAGGGAGCTTGCTCATGGGCATACTTCACAAGACATATAACCCCCACAGACCATAGTGATTTTAGGGAATACTATGAACCTTCTCATGGCCCTGACCTTGAATACTCATACCCTAATCATTATGACCACATGTATCATCAACCACCATGGGAGGTGGAACAATGCTATCCTCCAATGAACCCATGTATGCAGTCTATAATGGAGAACCTCAAAATCATAGAGCAAAACAATGCCATACTTGAATTGAAAGCAATGCATGATCATCCATATATCATCATGTCTAAGTTTCCCTTGTGTAGTGAACCTTGTGCACAACCATGCAATGAATATTATTATGAAACAAGGGCAACCACTAGTGAAAACTATCCTTCAGTTGAACAGCTTAACATGTTCTTAAGGATGAATCTCAGTCATCTACAAAAAGTAGAAAAGGAGTATGCCCATAGTCAACCCACTAATGTTGAATATGAACCTCACCTGGAGGAAAATGAGTTGATTTGAAAACTCCAATGCTGTTAATAGGGATGAGTATGCATATTACTCAGATGATGAATATGATATGTTAGAAGAGCATGTGCATGCTAAAAATATGGTGGAACTTTGGGTTCAGAGACATTAAGTTTCTCTTCTGTGAACCCTATGAATGATGCTTCTTCTAATATTCATACTTGTCTTTGAATTGAATTGGAGTCTGTGCAATTGTTCACTGAAAATGAGCATGCTATACCACCTGGTTGTGACTTGGGGAATGCTGAGAGTTTTGGCACCAATTATCTTATGCATGAGAATGAAATTTTGAGTAATAATGATTATGACATGGAGATTGATGAACTGTTTTATGCAAGTGGACATGATTTGTCTAATTCTCAGCCTAGGTCACAATGTGAAGTTTCTTGTGATCTCCCTAAGCATGAAACTGAAGATGATAATTATGGACTAGGGATTGTAGAAATGTTTTATGAACATGAGCATGTCACAGCACTTGTAGATGATTTGGGAGATATTGTTTTGAGTGATACTGTTACTCTTGAGCTCACACATGTGAACAACTTAGACATGCCCAACATCATGCCCATGTCACAGTCTGTTAGATTTCCACCCAACCTAGGTTTGGCTTGT
The DNA here is from genome assembly GCA_023531295.1 of Papaver armeniacum. NCBI lineage: Eukaryota > Viridiplantae > Streptophyta > Magnoliopsida > Ranunculales > Papaveraceae > Papaver > Papaver armeniacum. The sequence continues at coordinate 135,805 of JAJJWW010011903.1, forward strand.
AACAAAATTGCAAAACCAACTTTTCTGAAAATTCCTAATCTAGGCCTAGAGCTTTGTGCTTCCCAAGTCCTCTTGGACTATTTTGCATCAAAGTATAACACCTTTAGGGAACCACAGTTGGAATGTGTATGTCTTTTTTGTTCTTAGCAAAACTCATTTTGAGTTAGACCTTGTGCATGATGTACCTTTAAATTTGCAAGATTTTGTGCTCACAAACACATCTGTTGACAAGTTTAGGTTTGGGGGAAAATCGTTCACATATGCAATCTTACCTGCACTCTCATGTTATATTTGTGTAAGGATATTGATGTTTGTGCATATCTTCTTTTGGGTTGATCCTCAACTCTTTAGATTGTTGGTGTATGGTGAATTTTTCTTGTATATAATCCAGTAGGGCTTGTTAAATTTTCTATCTTGAATCGGTTGAGTCTTCTTTTTATTGTGCTAATCCAATAAGATCTCAGAATGTTGGATTCTAGCCTTGACTAATGAAGCTCTAACCTTGCTTTCGCCGACATCCGGTAATCTCTTCCCTTTTCTCTACTCAACATAGTTATCTTGGTATGTGACTGTTTAAATTCTTATCATCTGTTGACACGTTGAGGACAATGTTTGATTTAGGTTTGGGGGTGCATTTGCATATAGAGTTTTTGCATATAGAGTTTTTAGTCTTTTATTTCAAAAAAAAAAAAAAAAAAAAAAAAAAAAAAAATCAAAACTCTTTGTAAATATGTACATAAAAACCTCCAACTTTTAGAGATCTTAGAGTCACTAGCATGCTTCTAGCTATGTTTACATAGAGAGTCGACCGAAATAACGAGAACTTGGAAGTCTTGGAGAACACAATCAGGTTTCTTAGTTGATTAGAGCGTTAAAGTTGGATTTAACCATCCGGAGGGCGAATTAGGTGATGTTTAGATATTCGGTAGTAGAATTGTGATCACCCATAGTGGAGACTACCCATTTTACATCAAGCGAGGTACCGACCTTCACTCTTTGTGACTTTCTAGAAAAGTGTTAGAGTGTGTGTCACCGTACATCAATTCGGGTAGGAATGGTGAGCTACCCAACTTCGCACCACTTTCAGCACTATTTTTGATCTCTTGAGTGCTAATTTTGTCAATCATGAGGGTGACGTTTAAAGATGAAAACTCCTTCTAAATATCGATTTGCAGTTAGCATCACTCTCTCCCTCTCAACAACATCAACACATTCATAGAAACACATCATCGTCAGCAAGCGGAGCATCATCAGAATATTTGAAGAAAAGTTGAAATAGTCCAAGGTTTACATGCAACAAAGAAGAGAAAAGAAAATAGGATGAGAATTAGTGAAGTTTATAAAATCAAGACAATACAAGTTGTGTAAAATTGAGTTTTATTGTTTTATTGTTATTTTCATGTTTTAAGTCTCAAAAAAAAAAAATATTTGTCAAGTTTTTGTGAAGTTCAGAAGTTCATCATCAGCTATTGAAGACCGAAGATTGAAGACGTTTCTATGAATGCTGAGAGAGTGATATTAATTGCCGATCGGGTGAGAAGGTAAGTGAGTACTCCCATCCTTGCTAATGGTTGATTTCCTTTCTTAGAGATCATCAGAAAAGATTCTTTTTGCCCACACTTCTGTGGAGTCTCCAGAAATTATTTCGGAAGGTTATCCTTCTTACCTTCAACGTGTGCAGGATTTCTCTTTTCATTCCTGCCTGCACACATGAGAAACTAAAAAAGCGATCTTTTTGAGTGCAATTATCATAAAACCTTATTGGTGAGGCAGAAGTCGAGGCTTGTGATCACTATCGAATCCGAATTCTTTCATATGGTATGGTTATTTCTCGCTCAGCACTTAAGGATGAGAATGCGTTCTTTGGTAGTTCTAACTTCGTGTTACTAGCATGCAGAAACTCTATGTCCTCATAGCTCCTTGGATGCTTGAGACTCTTTTACACTACGAAGTTGGAGAAGGTTTTGTGGGTACACCTCGGTAAACCCTCACGAGACTACAACTCGTCCACTAGGGACACCTAGGGGTTTAAAGGCTTAGTGCATACGCTAAATGCATTCGAGAGACCAGCGACAGTGGTATAGTTAGGATTTCTTAATTTCTGTTTCACTTGAGGACAAGTAAAATTCAGGTTTGGGGGTATTTGATGAGTGCCAAATATTGCATATTTCTACATCTTTTTATTGGCATTTAACTCATCTTTTGTGCTCAGAAATCATATATTATCCCAGATTCTGTATTTTCTTTGTTTTCAAGAATAAATATTTGCACTAATTAATTTTGTGTTTTTAGGTAATAAATAAAGCTCGGAGAAATTGAGGAGCCAAAAGAGCAGAAAATTGGAGACGAGCATCTATGGAGCAGAAAGCCAAAGCCCACGCGCGCATCAGTTGCAACCCAACTTACAAGACATGGGCTTGAGCTATCCAAGACCCGGCCCATCACCCGGATCCTAACCCGTCCCCTCTGAGCCGTTATATTTGCTCCATCTACATCCGACGGCCGCATCAGCCCACGCATCGGATTACCCTAGATCCTACGGTCGCTCCATCCATCACATCGATCCTTGCTGTGCCCGCTTCACACAAAAATCGCTTATACCCTTACCTCTTGACCAAACCCACCATTTCACATTTTCTTTCTCTTTCATTCCCCCGACAGCTGCAGAGCTTCTCCATCTCCTTCTCTCCCGACCAAGCTCTGAGCAAAGCCACCATCTCCTTCACCATCTCTCCCGACAGCAACAGCACCGCCTTCGCCACCTCCTAATTGCTCTCTAGCTCTTCCATAGCTTCTTCCCTAGAAGCTAAGTGAGATATAGAAAGAATTAGGGTTAGGTTTTCACAGATGAGGAGGAACATCAAAGTAAGGAGTTTTCAGAGCCGATTGAGCAGAGCCGACACTGATTCAGCGATGTGGGTGAGAGGGTATTCTTTTATTTTTCCAATTTGAAGTAAATTAGGGTTTTGAATTTGCATGTATAAATAGGGCGAGGCTGAATTTGTAAGAGGTTATGCCTGGACTAGCCAGAGCACCAACTTAGTTTAATTTGTATTGTTTTAACTATGTTCTAAGTTAAATTGCTAGGGTGTTGATGAAACCCCTAATTTCCATGTCAAGCATATCTAATTTAGGTTTTATTCTTGATGTGTATAATATGATAGGATTAGTAATTAATTGATGAAGCTTATGACCCTGTGATGAGTTATACTGTAAGAAGACAACTCATACTAGGGGAGTTAGTAGAATTAGTTAATGAACATCTACCTTAAACCTTCAAGTGAAGGTACAAGAACATAGCTCAAATTACATTGCCTGAGCATGAGATTAGAGGTGGATTCACCACCCTGGTGCTTTCCAAATTGTCACAACCTATTTGTTGTTTTAGTTTAGAGTCACAACAACAACTCAGTCGCATCGACACAAAACCAACTTACAACTGTGTTACACTTTCCTTGAATTCAGTCTAGCAAAGCCTTATATCAACTTAAGCCACTCCATTTCCCTGTGGATCGACCTGTACTTGCCACGCCTCCAACAGGCGCTGTGCACTTGCAGTATTACACGTAGGAAAACCCTTTTCATAGCCTACCAAACAACAAGTCAACTGTCTTAAAGGAAGAACAAAAAGAATTTTTTCAAAGCGAACAACAAAGAGTATTATCTCAAGAGTTATTGATCATTTATATTACTAAGTGTAATAATTAACCGGAGTAGGGCTCAACAATAAGATAATCATTAATTTATTTAAAAAAAATACAACAAAGACCACTTTGTCAAGAAGAAGATATCTTCTTGAGAATTATGTGCATCCTCACACGGTCTCAAAGAGGACGCACAAGTGTAAACAGTCAAGTTGTAATTCGATGAGCATGTTGATCATCAAGGGTATTGACATTTTCAACTTTTCTTTCTTGAACAACATCAGAGAAGTCAATAGAGTTAGTCTCAAGAGAATCAACAAAAGGAAGACAAGAGATATCTGAAGCTGTTGCCTTCCTTTCCTTCTTAATGCTACTCTTGAGTCTATTTATACTGGTCTTGAGTTCCGAAACACGATTATTGATATGAACATATTTAGGAACGGTTGACACTTCGATCCAACACTTCCTTGAACCATGAAAGAAGAGTTTGAAGATTTTTTCTTACTCATTGGACCAACAAAGTAGTCATTTGTACTTATAACATTGTTCGTTTTACAATTGTACGTAAAAAGGTTTTGTGTTATCCTTACAGGCAAGAATTGGCTCATCACAACACTTTTCTTGTTTGAAGGTTGGACATTTAAGACCAGTAATATGAGAAACGGGTTTGATTAATTCCTTAGACATCCAGATAAGAATGTTATGAAGTTTTTCATTCTGCAAACTAAAACGACATCTCCTTTCAAGGTGACCCTTGTTTCCGAAATAATAACAACTAAACGGAATGCTATTAACCGTTCTCATATGAGCTGTCTTTGGAGGCTGACTACCCTTGTTCTTTGAAACTTCTGCTGCTGAAGGTAATTTTTCACTTTTGCCATCAGTGATATATTTCGGCTGGAAATTGTTACTAGTACAAGCAAAATCAATCTTACTACCTCTTGGAGCGTTTATTCCTTCATAGCCCAAACCTCGTGTATCACGATGTTTCTTACATGCTCCTAGCATAGTGGATAATTTTGTTGAGATAAGGTTAAACTTTTTCAAGTTTTCTTCCAGCAACTTGACCTTTTTCTGAGCAGCAATTAGGTTAGCCTCCAATTATTTTTCTCGTGAGAGAAAACCGTTTTCTCTATCATTAAAGCAACTTTGTTGAGAGCTATATCTTGCTTCAGATTCTGCAAGTTCTTCTTTCAACACAAAGAGATTTCGATGAAGATTTTCACATTCAGAATTCTTTGAACGCACATCTTCTTCACGATCTTTAAGAAGAGATTGTAAGATCTTGAAGGGGCGGTTTTTAAGATGTCAAAAGAAGGAACTTCGAGCAAGTCCTCTACCACCAACACCATTGTTGCACTCATCATATCCTTGAAAGGGACATTGAAATAATGTATCTTCTTGTCAGCAAGGATGAGAAAATTGGTTCTATGAGGAGATGAACATGTTTTAGGCATAGTATGAAACTAATGAACCCGAATAGGAAAGATACTAGGTAACAATGAGATTGAAAGTAACATATTACAAGAATTCTAAACCTGGAAAAGGAGATTATGAACAAAGATGAGATACTTGTCAGTAACTGACAATGGTGGAATCTGAAAAACCTACTACAATCCTATGAAAAAAGAGTCAATGGATTGGTCAGGGAATAGGAAAAGAACTAGAGATCCTACGGAAATTAACAAAAATGTTTTTAAAGAAATTAGAGAAACAAAATTGATATTAACAATTTTCTATGGTAAAATTTGTCATTTTAATAAAATAACAAGGTTATAATAGAGAATTAATTAAATAAAATTATATGGGCCACATTTTATGCTTTTCCAGCTTTTAAAAACTAGTCTTGAGTAGTTTTTTAAAAGCAAGCTTAAAGCGGAAGTGTTTCTCTCTGGGAACACTTTGATTTTTTTTTTTTTACAAAATATATTTGTTAGTAAAAAATTATTACAGGTTTGTTATGAAGTGATTTTGGTGGAAAAAAATGCAATCTTGAACGGAGTTAAAGTTTCCCCTCTGCAGCCCCGATAATAGGTTTCTTTAAAAAGAATTAGATTTTAGGCGCTCCAACTGAAGTGCCAAAGTAAACTTCTTTTTTATCCAAACAAAATTGATTATTTGCATCCTCCAATATTTTATCATCAATAAAACTTGGAGGATGATTAATACACACTTTTGAAAGCTTGTAAATCCTTGCATGCCTAGCCAATTTGTTTTCTGGCTTATTACATTTCCTTCCAATAAATTTGCAAGTCCATGAGATCTATAATTTAGAGTAGTGATTAACACTAAAGAAAGTGATTGATTCTCCGAAGCTACCTTCATGATATCTCCATTTACTGCTTTCACCACAAATCTTGCATCAATTTTAAATCTAACATGTTGAAGCACCATCCCCTCTGCCCAATGTATAACTTGCATCAATCTATTGCATTCCGCTTCTTCTGCAGTTAGGTGTCCATCTGCATGATGGCATTTTCCTAGGATCAATTATCATGCAAAACCACATAAGATTGGTCCATAACCAGACTGGTTGGTAGTCTCCAAATGTTAAGGGATGTATGTGCAGAGTGGTTGAAGTATTATTGCATTGCGCATGTAACATAATACTCCTAGTTGAGGCATTCAGGTATTGCAAAGAACGGATAACTCCAACTGGGCCAATTTTGATGTCATCAAATACACAACGACATCCAGATTTTCAAATCTCCCAAACTGTATTAGCCATTTTAAAAGTCCAATCCTCATCTAGAATTCTTAAGCCATCTGTAATATAGATTTTGATCCAGTCCCGCTGTTTTTGGGCAAAAACGACCTACTGGTTTTTTGGTGAAAAGTAGTGGAGGAGGCAAGTGCTCGATGAAGCAAATCGTTTGAACCTTTAAACAAATATACTGCACGGGAGTACTTTGAGTTCGAGAGACTAATCTGTAAGACCCTGGCCTAAACCAAGATAATGTACGATCCAGGTTTAATACGGTCACAAGAGGAGGAGAAGGGTTGGTATGTAGAGACGGAAGCTGAGAATGTGTGGCGATCAATGAAGATTGATTGATTGATGATGTTATGTGTTTAACTGCTTTGAAGGTGAATTCTCTGTGTAGACGAGAGAAATTCTTTGTAAGTGTTTTTTAATTGACAGTGATGAGTCTTACTCGATTCAATTGTCTTTGTTGTTCTGTTCTCAAACAATAGGTTGAGAAACCTAGATATTTATTGCAGCACATCGATCTCCTATAAGTGGTGACAGTTGAAGGAAGTGGAGGTCGTGAAAAAACCATTTCCACTTTACGTAGAAGACTTGGTTGATTGACCATCCACTATTCCATTTACTCCTCAAATGTCAGCACGACTAACTCACATCTCTCATCGTGGATGTATTGCACATCACACGTGTTGTAGGCTGCCAGACCAAAACCCTAGTGATATTCCCCCATGTGACATGTATTGATGTCTCATATGAATGTCTGCTTTGCATATGTGTGTGTCAATCTTTTACCTAGTTATACCATGAGTCTTAACTAATGAACTGAACAGTCGAAGTTCTAATGGATGAAGCATGAAGTGCTTGCTGGAACAACATCATGCTTTATGGACCATAGACGTTGAATTAGGTCATTAATTATTGTGACATATCATTAAGCTAGTTGAAGCAATAATGATAGTTGAATGATTTGGATTGATGAGCATAGGTTAATGAGATTGCTAGATCTATCATAAACCATCATGTTGGTGCATTGGGCACTTGACATGAAGTCGTATGAAAATAACCATTGCCTAATGATCATAGAAGGTTCATCTTGATCCATGTTTCATTAGTCAATCGAATGACATGGAGAGAGTATAATATCAAAATAATGGTCGACTAACGAGCCAAATGTTGGTCAATGGACCAATTGAATATTAGCTGATGAATCAATACTGATAACTGAATCAATATTTCTTTAAATATTGATACTTGAGTCAATATTGTTAGAATTGGCAGATTCTGAACCGAGCCAAGACATTGCTAGTTGAACCAATTAGGGTATTGATAGACGGAACAATTAATAGTCAGAGCAAATACTGCTAGATCAATGAATGATTGGCAGTATGACCGACTAAAATATTAATTAAAAATACTGATAGCTGGATCGAATATTATATAATTAATTAAAATATTGATTGCTGGATCAATATTAAGAATATTTGTGTTTAAACCTGTTCAGAATTATGCTAGACAAACATTAAATTCAAAAACCTAATTTTGATCAATGAATGATCAACTGAGAATCAACCAATGCATGAGAAAGGGACTGACTACATGGGGTGACGGACCGACCATGTAGTGTCTAGGTGCTCAACTGAGCATTCACCAAAGTCCTTTGCAGAGCAGTTGGTGAAAGGATAATTAATTGATGTTTAATCATTATTAAAATAGTGCTTGACTAAGCATTAGGTAGTAAAACCTAATTATGGAGATAGGAGGGACCGACCAAGGGGTGTGGAACCGGCCCTTGGTGGTCGTGGGACCATCTGATGGTGAATGGATTATCTTCCCATTTGATGGAAGGAGTTTGGACCAAATATGAACTGCAGATGATTAATTAGGTTATTAATCATTGAAGGAGGTGGGACCAGCTTTTGCAAGCCAAAGGGCCGACCATGACCGGTCATGGTGGCATGCTCGTGCTACTATGTAGATCTCGGGCCAATCCTGAGAATTTCAGTATTTTTTTATGGTCCATCGAGCATATATTGGTCCTTTTATGAAGAATATGAGTTTAATTGAAACTCTTAGTTTTGGTTGAAAGATCAACCATTAAAAATATAAAAATAATATTATTTTAATATTTCTCATGGTAGAAAGATATGACGGTTGCGGGACCACTTGCTTTGCTAACCATATGGTCCATGGAGCAATATTTGAAAAGATATGGAAATAAAGATTTTGGACAGAAAGAGGAAGTCTTAAAAATAATAAAATAATACTATAATAATAATAAAAAAATAAAGGGAAAGAGAAGGGCCGACCAAAACTGGTGGCATGGCCGGCCAGTTGTCCGTGGTGGGCCCACCCTCACGATTTCCTTTATTTTGATTATTTTATTATTATTTTATCTCTCATCCCATTCATTTTTTGATCAAACTTCCATATCCTTGTTCTTCCATGTTTTTGGATGCTCGTGCGAGCATTGTTACTAAATACACCCGTGCTTTATAGTCGGGGATTACTCGGGGGTGCCCCACATGCCCGAAAGAGAAATATTCATTACTGCTCCATGGAATTCAGTTGAAAAGCCATAGATCTTGAGTAAGTGAACATTAGGGTTTAATTAGTGGATTTTTTCTAGGAATTCAACCGATGAATACTGCAACTAGAATTAATTAGTCGCTCTATACTAGCATGCAATATGTCTAAGAGCATTTAATTGATTCAGATATGATGTGATCAGTATCGTATTTATTCTGGGCATGGTTGTGACACCTGACATCTTTCAAATGCATTGCACATATTGAAAGGGATACTGAATTGCTCGGTATGAGATAAATGGAATATTGAAATCTCTTAAGCAACAGGCTCTAACATTGTCGTTATGTATCGAGGTCATAGAACTGCAATTCGTTTCTCTTTTGGAAAGCGAAGACATATAACCTCTTATGCATTCTGATATGTTCAGAGGTACATGATTCTCGATATGACTTTACGAATACGACCTTCGTCAAAAATCCACCATCAACACCTGCACATAAATGTCAGTATTTTGCTTATTGCACCAGGTACAAATATACCATATTGTTTTTGAGAATGAGCGGTCACAGAGAATATGTTTAGTGGTTTCAATTTCTTGAGTACACATCTTGCAGATATCACTATTATATCCCAATATTCTTTCCATACGTTCATTTGATAGGAAAATATCAATCACGCATTTCCAGATGAAATGTTTAACTCGTGGGAGAGTTTTAATACCCCATAGATTCTTCCAAGACTTTAACATATTCACATCATCTTCCAGACTAACACGTTTTTAAGTTCAACTAGCTTAATATATGCCGACTTAACAGTGAAAATCGACCCCATTCCTTGTAAGAGTCCATACTAGTATGTCCTATGTATTTACGAGAATTCTCATGTTCAAGAATTTGTGCATCTTCCTGGTTAAAAATATGTCGAATGACATTAACCTTCCACGTTCTTGTATCTTGATCAATCAAATTAGAGATTTTTTTTTGTAAGCTTCACCCTCTTCCATGTTTACTACCGGAGTTTGAGGAGAATGTTTCCCCAGAATCCAGTTATCTTACCACATAAGAACACTATTGCCATTCCCAACAACCCAAAAACTATATTTATGAATAAAACCCAAGCTACCTTGTATACTCTTCCACGCCCATGTGGAGTTTTTCTTTCTTCGAACATGCAATGCATAACCAAGAAGAAAGTATCTTTCTGTTGAGACCTTATACCATAGTTGCTTTATGATTGGCAGAGTCTCCACACAGTTTTTGCAAGTAAAGTTTGATTGAAACATTGCGAATCTCTGAATCTCATTTCATCTTAAGATTTCTTTTTGTTAACTTGATGCCATGAAGTTAAGTAGAGTCTTTTGCCTTCATGCTTATTCCACCAAATATTTACGCTGGATTTTGTCCATCTCCTTAATTGTCTCATTTGGTACCTTAAAAACACCCAGATTGTGAGAAGGTGTAACGTTTAACACACTCTTCACCAGCACAAATCTCCTTACTTAGTTAATAAAATTTCCCTTTCCATCTGGTGAGTCTTTTCTTCATATTATCAATAAGACTAGAAAATGATATGATCTTCTTCCTATTGAGAAATAAAGGAATGCCCATGTATGTACCTTTCATCTGAATTCATCTTTTTCATCTTCAGTCTTTTCAGAATAATTCTGCAATGCCTTGAATGAAGGTGCTTGGAAAGATAAACAACTGATTTCGGAAAATTTATTTGTTGACCAGATATAGCACTAAAAGTATTGATGAGATCAAGTAAATTATTTGCATTATGTATTGTCTGTTTTTGCAAATAACAGATAGTATAAACGGATGATAAATGGGTCACCTGTGGAGCATTCCGTGCAATCTTAATCCCATGTATCTTGCCATCCTGTTCAAATTTCCCATCCAGTATTGTTTCTCTCTGGAATGTAACAGCTGGATAGTGTTCTGTTTTTATCCATTTTGAATACCAAAAAAGGAAAAAAAAATCTTGCCATCCTGTTCAGCCTTGGCCAGTGATGTAATAAATACTTCCATGGTCAGAGAACCAATTTCACCGTACTAAGGCTGCCCATGGTTCGGTTTTCTACCCGGACCGAACTGGTCCAAACCGACGAAAAAACCCAGAAAACCAGAGACCGAAAGATCCAAAAACCAAGAAACCCAAAAACCGAGAAAACCCATTCTAGGTGGTTGGTTTTGGTTTGATGTCACAAAAGAACCAAAAATCCAAAAAAAACAAACTAAAGAAAAAACCGAGAGTTAGAACCAAAAAAACCGACAAAAATCATAATAATATGTACCAAACTTTCCATCATAGTATAATATATTTACACTTCAATGAGTATATCCATAAATAAAGAAAATATTATTAAAATTGCATCTAATATTGAATTATATATGTATAATATGTATGATTTTAATAAGTATCCCATAAATAAATAAAGAAATTATAACTCAAAATATATCTAATTTTGATGATTTGCTTTACAAATTTTTGAAAGTCTATTAAAAACACCAAAAAACCCAAAAAATCCGGTGGGACGGTTCTGGATTCGAATATTCTAAACCGAACATGGTTTGGTTTGATTTTTGGTTTCTTATAAGTGAAATTGGTTTGGTCCTTGGGTTTGACAGAAAACGAAACCAAACCGAACCATGGGCAGCCCTACACCGTACCTATTCTGCCGAAGTAACCTTCTGAAGCCCGATTTACCAACGCCAACAGGAACGGGGTATCGGTAATTAAAAAAAAAAAGATGGAAGCATGCTGTCACTTCCATCTTTCTCCTGTTTCTAATTCTTTCTTTCGTGTCGAGGTGTTTTTCTTTGTTGTTTTTCCTTTTCGAGAAGAAGACTTCAGAAAGAAATCTATTTATTCAAAGATCTTCACATCCTGTCGAGTCAAAATTCAAGCAAAGAAAAAAAAAACTCACCAAGGTATTGTATTCGTCTCTCTTCTTCATGTTTTAGATTTGTTTAGGGTTTTGTTTTTTGATCGAATTTGCTTCAATTGCGATCATGCCCATTAACTATTTGCGTATGAAAATTCACACTTTTAGGGAAGAATTGGTAGAGAAACCGCCATAGTTGGAGGGAGAATCAAATTCGTCCAGGGAGCAAACCCCTCAATCTGTTACGAGAAATCAACATTTTATTAGGTAAGTTTGATTTTCATCTCTCGGCGCTTGATTCCTTATTTAATTTTATATCTTTACTAACGAGTAATTATATTAGGGAAAACATGACACTGGATTTTTCTTAGTACGCATCACCTTTGTTTACTGTAATTTATAATAAGTAGATAAATCTTATGGTATTATGGGTAATTTTAGAAATATCGAGCATCAAAAACGCACCAGATCTTGGAATGTATGCTTTATGATCGACATTCTACGACTTGCTTGAGATCTATATTCATGCATTAGAACGGCTAGTGGTTATAACTTTAGCGGCGACACTCTATCTGCTGACAGTTCTCTTTCATCACACTGATGGAGGATGTTGGCAGGCGCACACAGTATAGTTGATTTGTAATTTCAGGTTCCTCGTAGTCACAATAATTAGCTCTTCTTCCACCATCAGTCCCAAGATTTTTTTACTGCCTGCTGGCCAAATGGCGTGCTTTGTGCATCCAGTTTACTCAATTGGTGGCGATCTATAGAATAAGAGTCACATTCATTATTATTTCTTCAGTAACCACTCTGTTGATTTATAAAGCATATAACAACAGTTACAGAATCTTGTAGACCGTAAGAGTTTCTGAAGGTTACTTTCTTATGTTTGGTGGAAAATTCAAACTGCTATACGTGTCCGCGGTGCTGTCAGCTTGGTTCACTTCACATACTATGTTTTAAGTTTTTACCTTTAACTTGTTTCTATATAATTTTACTCCTCGTACAAAACCAAGAAGTAACCTTGTTGCGCTCTTTAGAGTTCTGATACGCCTTTTTGGATTGTTCCAGTATGAAGAATTGAAGAGCAATTATTGGAATAAGTATTTTAGGCACAGATGTCTGTTATGAAATCATGCACATCTTTAACCTACTAGCTGTCTAGCCCTTGAAGGAGTTTGGTTAACTAGTTTTTCCTTATTCTCCTTTCGCACCTTGAAGGAAGAAAAGTGCTCTTGGGGCTACTTCGAACATTTCTGAAGCACCCAACTCTTGCCTGATAAATCTGAGTTTTTTGTTGTTGTTGTTGTTGTTGTTTGTTTTGACCAGAAATCTCTGAGTTTCTTGCTTGAAGCAGTAACCAGTTATAGAAATTTTACTGCTAGCTGTTTCTGGATATTTATAGGTTGTACTGGTTCATTTTTGAAGTGCTTTGCAATTCCTCCCACTTGCACCATGTCGGCTTTCCACCTATCTATGTTGCATGTAAAACAGTTAATACATTGTTTCAGAGCATATAATATTGCACTTCTGATCCTTAGTCAAGCGCACGTGAAACTGTGATGTTTCGGACAACCATCTTTTAAGTCAGTGCTTTAGTATTTACACAAGTTTTACAACTTCGTCTTCACTGAACTTTTTTCTTGCATTATACAGTACATACAGAGTTATTTTCCAGATACTTCAGAATGCAAAGTGGGAGGCTGCCTGAGGAAGTCCCTCCACGTAACCCAATCGGTAAAAAGAAACCCAAGTTGGAAACATCTTTTGCATTGCAACAAGGAGAAGAGAATCTAAGACGGGTCCAACACCCATTGCCGCAATCAATAAAGTCACAAAAGAGTAAAAAGAAAGTGAAGATGGAAGTTTCCCCATCTCCACAACAACCTGAGAGATCGACATCAGATTCTTTGCCTGATACTTCACAATCTGGAAATGACTATCGAGCATTGAGGCGGAGGTATTTACTGTTGGAGGAAGAGAGCTTCGGGTTGGGAAGGGAACTGACGGAAGTGGGAGTTGAGGTTAAAAATTTGGAGGATGAAAAGCTTGCACTGTTGGACCAGCTTGTTGTGTTAGAAGGTCTTATTGGTCCATCAGAACTGCAGCATAGACTACCTCCACCAATATTGTAAGTCTAATGTTAACATCGTTATTCTGCTGTATGTGAGCACTTGCCTAAAATGTTCACTTGCCGTCATGCTTCTCGCCATGGATTGAGCTTAGTAATGGTAAAAAGTTATTATAACTAGGAATATTGTTTGGTTCCTGTTCTTTGTCATTCATTTTTGTTGACCCTTTTCCAGTTGTAATTCTTTTATGCTGAAGCATATATAGAGCACGTCAATGGTCATATCAAACTGAAGTCCAAGGACAATTTTCAGTGAGCAACAAACCCAGATGTAGTCTTTCAGCTTGGGTTCTTTTAGTTTGACGGATCAACACCCTAATCACGCTTTAGCAGGATACCTTCCGGGCTGAATGCACATTACATGCTAAACCGGCACTAGCCAGCAGTCCCATCTGTCAATGGTTCAGTCCATTGTCTTTCACGGAACATTTGTTTTGTTTCTTAAAACTATTTTGTGACCGTTATTAGGATGGGGACCATAACACAACATTATCCAATCAAAAAGGCATGGCATAAAATATTTTAAAAATTGTGCATTTTGGCATGCGCCACAAGCCTGGAGCAACAATTGCAGAGCGCACCAGCATTTATCCATGTAGTAAGAGTTCCAGTGCATCCACAACCACAATGCCTTTAAGAAAACAGAAAGTCAATATTATAAAAGTGAGGATTTGCTAAAGAATATGAAATCCTTTAGCTTTTTTTATCATCAACTCCTGATTAAAAGTTCCATTGTTTAAATCTTTTTCAGATCCCAGCTGTTCTATAGGTTGCAGCCTTATCTTCTGCTAAAGGTGAAGTGATGGACGCATTTATGTGTCTATTTTAGTCTCAATTCTCTGTAATGTTAGTGCTCGATTTTGTATTTATTATGGCTTTTTGTGTCTTTGTAGGTGTTTTTGGAGAAATAAGCTTTTGCGGGAAAATTGGCTCGAAAAGTGGTATTTGTGCTCGTGGGAGAAAATTACTATTCGGGCCCTCAGTTTGGATAAGGGGCACCTCACTTACTAAGGGGCACCCACTCGCTATTTACACCTCAAGACACCCAAGTGTTATTGGCACCCCGGGAATGGTTAAGGGCAACCCATCCTCTTCATTTGATTTTGGCGGGAATTTTCTACAGTGAATGGCAGATTTGGATTTGATTTATGAACATGTTTGGGCGAGACTCAATCACAGTTTTCAATTGCTCTAGGCCTGTTGATACGAACCAAGGGTGCTAAGGAGTTTGGTTTGAAGAAAAACACACGAGTTTACATAATCTCGATTTATCAGGGAAGTGCATACTCGGGTATGGATTCGGCTATTTCTGAGCTGAATTAGGGGAGATTTCTTCGGATTTGTTGGCTTGGTTGGATTGAGATAAGCCTGTTACGATTAAACATGAGAGGATGACGTGTTGGAAACTAAAATAAAGGAACAAATTATGTTATATTCGGTGATTATCTAAAACAGGGAAGAAAAGGGTATATCTCGGGTTTATTCTTGGAAAAGTATGAGAGAATATCTTCTCTGGTGGATTCGTCACTATCTTTAGAAGATTTTGTGTTAAACAGGGATAGTTGAACAAACTGGACGCGTTAGAGAAGAAGAGAAAAATAAAAAAAAGAGAGAAAATATTTCCAAGACTTCTGGCCGAAGATATGGAAGGATTGATTCGCAAGATATTGGACCTGTGGTGTATATAAGAGGTGTACGAGTCATAGGCAAGGATGTCGAGACTTTGGGGGCCAAAAGAGAGGTTGCAGAGCGAAGAAAAAAGTTGCGAGGCGAGCTCGCACTTTCGAGGAAGAAGACGAAGGTGAAGAACATTGGTGACGAGGATCATTGCACAAACGATCTTAAATACAACGACAAGTATCAATAAACTATCGTTGTTCAACAGTCTTATAAATTGTAACAGTAACCTCTGTAACACTAGTGCAGCGTTGCAAAACTCTGTTTTCATACATTTCTCAATAAAAACACCTTTTTGAGCCATGTTTCTATCTTTTGGGTGCGTTTTGAGCATGAGGAGCTAAACCCCAACACGGGACAAAGGAGGAAGCTAATTTTCATGCATGTGGTAATTCTATTTATTTCTTATATGACTTCTTGCACTTGATTTAATTGTTTTATGATTTTCACTAATTAGTTGTGATTTCGTTTGATGACGTATGCTTAGTTTTAGTACTTTTGATGCGTCATGCTTGTGATTTACAATTAATCTTTTAAAAATCTACCTTGGCAAAGACATAGAGTCAATATTTTATTATTGTTTGAGCTATAATTGTCTAGGATAAATATAAGAATCGCATGAATGAGAATTGGTGGAACCCTGAGTCTCGGTATCTCTCGATGTTGTGACATCTTTTGTATATATTTTTATTATTAAGTCTGAAATCAATCTTTACAAGTCTGAGTTGAACGAACTTTACTACCACTTTCTACAACAACAATTTAAAATAACATCAATTTTTGGCGCCGCCGACGCGGACTTGTATTTAGATTTGTTTTAGGTTTATTTTTATTATTATTATTATTTATTTTTTTGTTTTTGTTCTTTTTTACGCCTTTGTTATTTTTTGATTCTTTTCAGATTTGGAGCGAAGCTACAAGGAAAGAAAAAGTGCTATAAAAGGAAAGCATCGCCAAAGAAGGAAAGAAAAGAGGAATCTGAAAGGAGTGAAGAAGAAGATTTTGTATATAGTTATTTTGTTTTGTTTTATTTTTTTTTAGAAACTGTAAATAGGGTTTTATTTTTGTAAATTTTTCTTTTTATTTTTGGACATTTTTATTTTTGGACATTTTTATTTTTGGACATTTTTATTTTGGACTGGACATTATTTTTAATACCCTAAGGAAGGGTTGAGGTTAAATATAAACTGTTTGCAGGGAAGGACGACAGTTACGATACTGTCTCGGCCCCTCGGGTTCGTACACTGACATCGGAGTCGGTGGCCTGAGTCGACTTCAACGGTTCATCGCCCGTGGTCGGTACGGAGGTAAGACTCTATCCACCCACGAATCCCCGTCGGTGGGTTTTTATTACGTGTGACAACTCACACCCCGCAATAGAATGTCGAATCGGTATTACAATAGCCAATACAACGAATATCCGACTGAGTTTCAAAATGGACGTTACTATTTTGACCATAATATGAATAGTGGTTGGGAACATCAGCCTTTTGAAGGTTATGGTCCATACCATGGTGAGCCCAATTACTATTCACTTGAATACCAGTCATACGAGCAAAAATCCTATAATTCCTCTTCTCTAGATGAAGCACGTAGGATACTTGAGTCAACGCGTAAGTTAACTGAGTCAACACGTGAGTTTCCGAGACAACACGTAGGTTAGAGTTAGAGAGAGGAAGAAAGAATTGCTCGAATTACTCTTGATTGCCAATACATTCTTTCCAATATCACCCGTGAAAATGAGGACAATTTTTATAATCAGGATGACGAGGTTAGAATTGGTAACACTACATGTTTAGATGAGGTTCAACCATTTTCATGCTCTTATGATGATTATGATGAGGATAGTGCTGATGAAGAATCTGAAATATGTAGGCATAGTGATCAGGATTTTGTTACTCCAATTGAGCTTTACAATGATAATATTTCTAATTCAAATTCAAATAATTTTAATGATTATTCACCTATTCAAAAGGACGAGGATTTGACTAGAGATACCACCTTTCTAGACGATGTAGTATTTCCTTATGATTACGAAGCCGATGATAGTTTTGAGGAAAGAGTTTATTCTCGAGAACATTGTTTTAGAGTCTAACGATTTAGAAACATTAGTCTTAGAAAAGAAGATGAACTCGTAGAGCTTTCAAATATGATGAGTGGGGATGCACCTTCCGATTATAACTTAGAAGAAGCAATTGACCATTTTCAGGATTCCGATGATCTAGGAATTAGGGAAATTGTAGATAGTCTATCTAGAGACACCCAAAACTCTAAGTTTGGGGGTGATTATCATTCTCCTCGTGCTTTACCTTTAGCTCTTGTAGAGATCCCTCACTTGGGACTTGATATATGTGCCTCAACCATTGTGCCAGATTGCCTTCATACTAGTTCTCCGAACCTAATAATGTCCAGGAAGAAGTTCAGTTATTAGAAACCCATCCTCGGTTGATGTGGTTAGCCTGTGCTATGATACCCAGGATTGACTTTGTTTTCCCACCAAATATTTTTCAACCAATTGTGGGAACGTATGAGTTTCAAATGTGTCAGTTATTAAGTTTTGAGACTGTGCCTAAGTACTTTAGGAAATTAGTGTCGACACATTTTCTTATGATTGACCGCCAGTTTCATCGTGGTCAATCGTGTGAGTCAAAACTGATTGACTTTAAGGATCCACAATTATTCAGGTTATTATTATGTGCATCTAAGTTCTTATTTGAGTTTTTACAGACTTTACAACCTGAGCCGGATCTTAGCTACAAGGAAATCCAACCCATGAAAATATTTTATCTCGACCCAGTTATAGAACCTGAACCTGAACCACAACTAGATGTTGTTGTCTTAAATAGGAAACTAGACAAGGGTGTGCTTAATTTGTTAATTTTCTTGGCATGTTGCAGATTTCTTTTACTTGTGATAACTCTATTTGGTTTTGATGACCCACGAAATTAGGCTATTACTTTATGATTATATGAGGTGACTAATCCTTTCTTAGTCTGGCTGAAGACTTTAAACTTAGCACTTCTTGGGAGGTAACCCAATATTCATGCGACACGGTAATATCTTTCCTTATCTCTTTTACTTCAAATGGTAACAGTTTCTCCTTGTTCATGCTTTAATTTTATCTTTAGAATATTGAGGACAATGTTAGATTTAAGTTTAGGGGTATGGGATAAACTTTTTAGTTGCATTAATAAACTCCAGAGCCTAGAAATTTGCGCTTATTAAGGATGGCACTAACCAATCTAAGTGGATGGAAGCATTTTGGTTGTAGGAGTTGAGGAACCAATCTGATTAGATGGCAACATCTAAAGAGTCTATTCATAAAAGCACAGAGCTCAGGTGTTAGAAATAACATGATAGTTTCACCATATCTCGTTGAGTCCTTTTCACTTCTGTTTTTATTTTGTTTTGTTTTTAAACTATGTTTCTTTAAGTGATTAGGTGGGGCCCACGAATCAAGTTGTTACCAATGCTAGGGTGAAATAGAGTGATTGAGATACAAAAAAAAAAAAAAAAAGTTGAAAAAAAAAAAAAGAAAGTGAAAAAAAATAAAGAAATAAATTGAGACCAGACCATTAGACTAACCGGAATAAATTCAATAAAGTAGACCACTGGAACCCTTGTATATGCCAGTTGTGTTGACCTAGAGTTAGGATTATCGACCACTTGTTCCCTTGTATATGCCAGTGTGTTGATATTAGTCAGACTAGTATCTCAGTCCATTAGGATAGGTTCATTTTGGCGGAGGCCTTCAGACAGATATGGGAAACATCGATCACTTAGTAAACATCAAAACCATCTATATTTTTCTCTATATCCATCTTCTTGATCTATCCATGTGATTAGTTTTGACTCCGGGTATTGATGTCCATAGTGTGACTATCTGAGTAGAGCTTTGTGACTTATATATGAATTTTAGTATGCTTGAGTGCAAACTCGTGTACAGCAATTGGAATTTCGCATCAGGGTACTTCCAACTGTAGTCAATAAGTATGCCAACCAAGGAGACTTTTTAGTGCCTTCCAAGGTTTTGCGTAGATAGTTAGGGTCCTGGAGTGCAAAGGTTTTGTGGGTACACCTCGGTAAACCCTCCCGAGACTATAACTTCGCCACTAGGGCCACCTAGGGGTTTAAAGGCTTATTGCATACGCTAAATGCAATCGACGATACTGCTGACAGGTGAGTTAGGATTTTATTTTATGGATTTGATTTGCTCGGGACTAGCAAATAATAAGTTTGGGGGTATTTGATGGACGCATTTATGTGTCTATTTTAGTCTCAATTCTCTGTAATGTTAGTGCTCGATTTTGTATTTATTATGGCTTTTTGTGTCTTTGTAGGTGTTTTTGGAGAAATAAGCTTTTGCGGGAAAATTGGCTCGAAAAGTGGTATTTGCGCTCGTGGGAGAAAATTACTATTCGGACCCTCAGTTTGGATAAGGGGCACCTCACTTACTAAGGGGCACCCACTCGCTATTTACACCTCAAGACACCCAAGTGTTATTGGCACCCCGGGAATGGTTAAGGGCAACCCATCCTCTTCATTTGAACTTTGATTTTGGCGGGAATTTTCTACAGTGAATGGCAGATTTGGATTTGATTTATGAACATGTTTGGGCGAGACTCAATCACAGTTTTCAATTGCTTTAGGCCTGTTGATACGAACCAAGGGTGCTAAGGAGTTTGGTTTGAAGAAAAACACACGAGTTTACATAATCTCGATTTAACAGGGAAGTGCATACTCGGGTATGGATTCGGCTATTTCTGAGCTGAATTAGGGGAGATTTCTTCGGATTTGTTGGCTTGGTTGGATTGAGATAAGCCTGTTACGATTAAACAGGAGAGGATGACGTGTTGGGAACTAAAATAAAGGAACAAATTATGTTATATTCGGTGATTATCTAAAACAGGGAAGAAAAGGGTATATCTCGGGTTTATACTTGGAAAAGTATGAGAGAATATCTTCTCTGGTGGATTCGTCACTATCTTTAGAAGATTTTGTGTTAAACAGGGAGAGTTGAACAAACTGGACGCGTTAGAGAAGAGAAAAATAAAAAAAAGAGAGAAAATATTTCCAAGACTTCTGGCCGAAGATATGGAAGGATTGATTCGCAAGATATTGGACCTGTGGTGTATATAAGAGGTGTACGAGTCATAGGGTCGATCCCACAAGGACTTGTGGTGTCCCGATATTGAGACTTCAAATTAGTAACAAAGTGACAACATATATTTTGGCCAAAAGAGAGGATCCTTGAAAACAAGGCTACAAAGCGAATAAATCCAAAAGCCTACACTTTATGTTCGATTCATTATGCTACTCTTGCTCTTGTGTAAGATAAGGGAAGAGTGTCGATTCTACCACTTACCTAAGGTGTTTCTCAGGAAGAAGACGAAGGATCATGAAGAACATCGAGGGAATCAAAACTACAAAGGTCATCCATGGCGTTGGTACTTTGTGAGTAAAGTGTTATCTGAAATTAATTATCAGAAAATATTCAAGCATTCAAGCAGGTTCATCTTAAATACAACCCTAGCAAGATTAAAGCATCAGAAAAATAAACTACAAATCGTTGTTCAATCAACCCCCTTTGGTTCTATTTATAAATTGATTCCCAAAAACAAAGAACCCTAATTCTTTAAAAATTAATTGAAAAATAATTCAAGAACTTGGTTGTTGGCTCTACTCATAACACTAGTGCTATTTTAGAGATAAACACCCACTTGGGTTGCGGAAAAACTCAGTGGTGGTGATGGTGATAGAAGAGGAGATGGTGGTGGTTTTCATATATTTCTCAATAAAAACACCTTTTTGAGCCATGTTTCTATCTTTTGGGTGAGGGAGAAAGAAATCGTTTTGAGCATGATCGGGAGCTAAACCCCAACTTGGGGACAAAGGAAGCTAATTTTCATGCATGTGGTAATTCTATTTATTCAGATTGGTTTAAGCCCGGGCAGTGTGGGCTTGACTTATGATCGGCCAGGTTGTGAAATTTGCACACAGCCAGTTTAACTGTGGGCTTAGTTATAAACGGCAAAGTGAGGATGCTTGGCTCGGGTTAATTTCAAAGCCAGGTTGGTTTGTGCTCGGGTTAGTCATAAGACAACACAAAATCGAATGGAGTGAAGAACACGGCAAGTAAGGTTCAGAGAAGCGGCTTATGCAGGGGTTGATTTCCTAGCCTAGTTGGTTGCACGGCCAGTTATGTGGTGATGAGAGATACAAAGAGCATGCTCGTGGTGTCAACAGTTGGCTTAACAGGTTACACAAATATGCGGGCTTATGACAAAGACAAGAAATGCAAAGGCACGGGGAGGTTGGTGGCTTAGCAAGTGCCACTATTTAAATTACAGTACCGTACACGGTTGAACAAAGACACGATTGGGCAAATCCAAGGAAATAAGATGCACGGGCGGCTAAAGGCAATTAACTTAGGTTTGGCTCTCAAAGTGACAGGGTTTAAGCTCAACTCTATAAGATGTTTAGCACGTTTCAACTGCTTGTACATATCGACGAGCTAGCGGTGTGAAGAGTAATGAGACACGGGGTGAGCTCGGGGTATGAAATGGGCTTGCAAGCTTAACAGATCAAGATGGGCAAAGGTTGGGTGCAACTTGCCCGGTTGATGTCACTATGGCTAAGGCTAACTTGTTTAGCTAGGTTGCAGCGAAGGCTGCAGGGGCTGGAGCCTCGGGACGCGAGTGAAGTTATGGGCTCGGGGTTTGCACACTTGTTTGCGAGGCTATCTGACTATCCAAGCCCTAACTATTGGGGTGGAAGTTAGTTGCTACGGCACAGGCTCGACGCAGTGAGATTATGCTGACAAATGAAGCATGCACGGGACGGTTTAGGCACGAGATGAATCAAGCACGTAAAGCGGCAATTGGGTTATGCTCGGGGTTATGCTTAGGCTACGGCTAACCTAGGCTAACGGAGTTGCACTCAAGCTCTACAGTTTGGGACGTGGTTGATGGATTTTTGCAATGGTTAATGAGCACAAGCTCAGGGAGCATACAAGCACAATTAAGATGCAGCTCATGGTCAAGAGTGCGAGTCGGAGATTATACATACAACTTGCTCGGGGTTTCACCAATAGGGTTATGCACAAATCATTCAACGGGGTTTCGAGGTTTTCATGGGAGGCTTAGTAATGTACGGGCACACACTTTTCCTTGGGCATACGGGGGAAGTTCGATTTACTAACCTCAATTCATTTATCCTTAGGTTGGCTCGAGACCTACCGGTTGCACAGACAAAAAGACAAAAAAAGAGAGAAAATATTTCCAAGACTTGGGACTGGTCAAACTCGGTTCTCGGTGCTACGAGGTATGAAGAGTATCTTGGGCTGAAAGGGATCAAGAGTTACAAGGCATTGATTCAAAGCTCAAGCTACAATATTGATACAATGAACAAATGCAAGAGAAGATGCTTGGTGTATGGTTATGGTGACTACAAGTTATACTAAGTCAAACAAGAACAATAGGTATGCAATGACATAATGTAAAAATGTAACATAGGAAGAATTTCTAAGTTAAAATAGCAAGGACTAAAAACAAGCAAAAACAATGTAAATATGTACGAGGATAGATGAATCTCGGTGAAGTATTAGCCAAAAAATCGCAAGACTTCGACAACACATTACAAAAACTTGGGGCCAAAATGTAAATTTGACCTCGTGTAATACCGCAAGTGCGTCCTCGGACGGCAGAGCGAAGGAAAATTGAGTTGACTTCAAATGATAGTAACAAAGTGACAACATATATTTTGTGCCGAGCTCGATTTTTTGCGAAGTGATCCTAAATAGAAATCAAGGCTTTGAAGAGCACTAGGGGAATGTTCATTCATTAGCTACTCTTGCCCTTGTAAAGAGATGAAGAACTTGACGTAGATTAATTATATGACTGAGGAGCTAAACCCCAAATAAAAAGGTGTATAAATATGCATTATTTGGGACAAAGGAGGAAGCTAATCGTTGTTTTTCATGCATGTGGTAATTCTATTTATTTCTTATATGACTTCTTGCACTTGATTTAATTGTTTTATGATTTTCACTAATTAGTTGTGATTTCGTTTGATGACGTATGCTTAGTTTTAGTACTTTTGATGCGTCATGCTTGTGATTTACAATTAATCTTTTAAAAATCTACCTTGACAAAGACATAGAGTCAATATTTTATTATTGTTTGAGCTATAATTGTCTAGGATAAATATAAGAATCGCATGAATGAGAATTGGTGGAACCCTGAGTCTCGGTATCTCTCGATGTTGTGACATCTTTTGTATATATTTTTATTATTAAGTCTGAAATCAATCTTTACAAGTCTGAGTTGAACGAACTTTACTACCACTTTCTACAACAACAATTTAAAATAACATCATGAAGATATCTGGAGTAAAATTTATAATTTTTCTAGTATTCTAGATAAGAAGGAAGTAACTAGAACACCTAGTTACTGCAATTCCAATCATCCAGTAGTAATTATTTCTGATGCTTTCTTATTTTCTCTTTACGGTTAAGACAAACTCTCAGTCTTTGTTCCAGTGAAGTTTTGTCTCTTATTCTTTAAGTGCTCGTTCTAACCACTGTCAATTCTTCCCATATATGTCCTAACCAGTGTCCTTATTGATCATTGTATGTTGTATTTTAGGGCAATCAATAATCTCGACGGACCCATAACCCATTTCATCTTCGCTGTAATATGCTAACAAAAACAATTCCAACGAAAGAAGGCAGATTTTATACTCCAAACAAATTTTATCTCGACAATTACATAACCAATGTATGAAACAAAGAACATAGACTACTTAGTCTAGTATATATACATTGCTTCTACATAATTTCACTGAACAAAAATGAATTACAAACATAAAAATTTCGAGAAAAAAAATACAGTTTTATCCAATCCTTTGTTTTAACGTAATAACCCGGTTTTAGAAGATTTAACTCGCACGGTCAATGGGATAGTTACTCTAATCTTTTTCTTCCTCCATGTTAAGGACCCAAATGT
Organism: Papaver armeniacum; assembly: GCA_023531295.1. NCBI lineage: Eukaryota > Viridiplantae > Streptophyta > Magnoliopsida > Ranunculales > Papaveraceae > Papaver > Papaver armeniacum. Next base: position 160,382 of record JAJJWW010011903.1, read on the forward strand.
ATAACCTTTAGTTGGAGCAATGACTTCAAAATTCACCGTAAAACTTAATTTTTCTCCGTAGCTTTTGAATATCAGAAACCTTGGGAAAACAGTAGTTTTCGTTCCAATAGGAGAAGAAAGCATTGCTTTGTAAATACTTATTGGCTTCCCCACATTAGTTACTGTTCGTTTCACCGAGTAATTTGTTTTAAGATTTGGTACTGTAATTGATGGGTAATTCAGTTCTGAAGCTGAGCTGAAAGTTGTCTTATTGCATGTGCTATTGTCTTTTGTGATTACACGTAGTGATTCCTCGTCGTAACCAATCGAGCACAAGAAGTTTTTGTAATCTACTGGTTCTGCATCATAGACTAGGCCAGGATTCAGGACTTTCGCAGGGTCCACAAATCCTGCACCGTAATCGAATGGGTTACCCTTCCTTCCCGATGGATCCACTGTTATGTGCTTGTTGTTTTTGTTCAGCACAGTAGCTGCATTTTCCAAATCCCAATTTCAGATTCTTGAAAAAAAAAAGAACATTGCTTCATTGTTCTACCTAGCAATGTGGTCTTCATTGCTGGAGAAAAAGATAGAGTTTGGTTTTACCTGTTGTCATGATGGCAGATTTAATAGCAGAAGGAGACCATGATGGATGTACAGTTTTGACCAAAGCTGCAATACCTGTAACATGAGGGCAAGCCATGGAAGTTCCAGAAATAATGTTGAAATTCAATTTTCCGTTAGCTGGAGACCAGGCAGCAAGAATATTCAATCCAGGAGCTGTAACATCAGGCTACAAAAGAAAACAAATTTATCACAACAGAGACAACGATTGGCAGAGAGAAAAGGATGCTACTTATAAATTCAGTAGGCCCATAATTCCACTGTCCATCTCATGTGATTTTTACCTTTAAAATTGCTGGGGTCAATGCATTGGGGCCTTTCGAGGAAAACGATGCAACTCTGGGAGATGATTGGGATCTTAATACTGTCTTTGCACTGAAAATTCGTGCAGTCGGCTTCCTGTAAAATGAATTATTCAACAAAAATAGCCTTATTAGACATGGTAACGTGTAACGTAATTAATAATGGAAGTCTGTTTACGGAGAAACCGGACCGTGAATGATTTGCGTATGATAGTATTTTATCTCCAATGTGTGTTCCGACGATAGCTGAAGGAATTACAAATGGAATGGCTAGACTCTTATCTTCTTCATCTATTAGAATCATTCCTACTGCACCAGCTTCTTTAACCACCACACTCTTCGCCAGCTTCGATTCTGAAGAACCTTCAGCGTGTCGGCATATAAGAATTTTCCCTTTAGCCGTTGTACCGTTCAGTGAACTCTCTAAACAGAAACTGAAGCAAATATTTACAATAAGAAACGTAATTAAAAATCCATCAAGCATTTAAGAATTCCCACTGTTTTGTTTTCCTTTACCTAGATTGATAAGGAGTGAAGTATCCGTCATTAGCTTCGGAAGCATCTAAAATTGTTGTGGAAGTGTTCATTTGTGAAAGAGTTAGACTTTCTCCCTATATGACATAGCAAGAACTGGTTAGAATGTAAGAAATTAGGATCAACTCTTTGAGCATATAGCAAGAGGAATCTGAATTGCATTACCGTAAAGTTAGATCCGTTTCCTAATGAAATGTCAGAAGTAAAATCCCTATCAGTAGAACTAGCAGCAACAGTAATCATCCACGGAGCAAGATTTGAAGCAGAACCTTGATTTCGTTCATTTCCGACAGAAGAAACGACCAAAATTCCATGACTGGCAGCATGAAATGACCCGATAGATATTGCGTCATTGAAATAATCTCCTTGAGGAGATTCAGGGCCAAGAGAAAGAGATAAAATATGAACACCATCTTTAATTGCATCATCAAATGCAGCTAATAAATCCACATCATAACAACCCGAATCCCAACATGTTTTGTACACTGCAACTCTAGCCATGGGTGCACCTCCTCTAGCTCCTCCCTGAGCCAACGACCCTTTATAATTCACATTCTTTACGTATCGACCAGCTGCAGTCGAAGCAGTATGACTACCATGACCAGAACTGTCTCGTGGTGAATTATAATGCTTTTTCATTGGATCTTCATTGCTTTCAACCCCACTTTGATAATACCTTGCTCCGATCACTTTCCTGCATAATGCATATGTAAATATAAGAACGGCGACATTTCTTCGATTCTGTAATATTAATGCAAGAGAATTCCATGGAAGAAAAAAAAAACCTGTTACAGAAAGAAGAATTGGATCCTTCACCCGCTTGACATTTTCCTTTCCATGTCCGGGGCACAGGAGGCATACCGTGATCACTGAAACTAGGCGATTCTGGCCATATTCCTGAATGTGATTGATGTTTCAAAAAAATTATCATCAAAAGGAAAAAAACAAAAAGCATTAATTGCTCTGCCTCGATATGGAATCATCCATAGAAAACTAGATAACAAAAACTACAGCTACGGGGATTGATTTAGAGCCACTGAAACAGAGAGTCTGTAAGTATTCCTTTTTAACCTTAACATGCTCTGTTTAACAACTTAAGAAATCGATTAATTTATTACCTGTATCAATGAAACCAATGATGATATTTTGTTGATTCTTAGTAGAATACCCAGGTATTTCCATAGATTCATCATCAAGAATACCCATATAATCCCAAGAATGAGTAGTATGCAAAATTCTTTTCGTATTACGAAACACGGAAACAACCCCAGGCATTCCTATGAAGTTTTGTAATCCATAGTACAATAATAAGTTTCAATCAGAGCAAAAAACCATTAAATCGTCAATTTGAGAAAATTTGCATACTCACTAGCAATTTCTGAAGCTTTTTCCTCTGTTAATTTCGCTGCAAACCCTTTAAAGCCATGAACGTAACTATAAACATGAGAAGCTTGGGCTTCTTCATGACTGCATATACAATTCAATGATCTAACATTAAACTATGACATGACATCACAGGACACTTTTCTGTAACTGTACTTCAAATTCAGTACTACTGACCTTCCTCCATGAATTTGAGCAAGTAATTGATGGTTTTGATTCAAAATATCTTCTGGGTTTTCTTCATTTGTTTTACTACCCATGTAAACAACATATAACTGCCATAACACCCATAAACCATTAGAGAAAACGGAGAAATTAAAAACTGAACTTAAAACTTTTCACAGACACATGAATATGAATGAATTACTCACCTTTGAAGCAAAACAATACTTGATTTCTGCAAAAACAATAAACAAAAACAGATGAATATAAATTCTTCTGTAATTCATTGTACCCATCTTCAAGTATTATCAATCAGTGAAAAGAGAGAATGAGATTTAAATAAAGAAAATGAGGGGTAAAGAAGACTGTTAATATAACAAGTGTTTTAACTGTTACTGGGTTTTGTGACACGTGCCACTCTGTTCTATCCAAGCCCAAGGACATCATCTTGGACCGTAATCACCAACATTTCATTGGATGTGAGCTTATCACCCTATAATTAGGAAAATCAAAGGGTGTAAGAGAGTGGAAAAGCAACTTCGATGTTATAATTGAGTAGTAAAATCCCCACTACCTAGAGAGTGTTAAAACGTGAAGAGGATATCAAGGAACGTTCCTTGTAGAGCAACCAAAATCCAAAAGGAAGAAAATCAAACACAAAGTACCCAAAAACACGTCACAAACCAACCTTGATATGTATCTCCTTAAAATCATGGGAGGGTTAGGTTACATTGAACAAAACAATATGCCCTGCTCAGAATATGTAACAGAACAGGAAAAGGGTCGAGTCGAGACCCATTGCGTGTTTTCAATAAGGTTATGCAAAGCATCGCGGTATGTAGAACAATAGAAGGTTGAATAGGTTTTTTCTTACTTCATCCCGAAGGAGAAGTTCAACAGAACTAGAATACAATACAATGCCCACACTTCTGTTAAAGTTGTATGGGCTTGTCAACTTCCTAACGATTGAAAATTCTTACTTCCTTGCCTCTTGAGCTCAGCTTTATGATGTCAGTTCTATGCTTTGGTCACCAAACACAGTTTTCTCTGTAAGGATGAAACGTTTGGCAATGGATTTCATTTTGTCAAAGCTCTTGTCCAGGCAAAAGCACGTTTCTTACATCCTCACTATCAGGTGGTTTATGTTTTTTATAAAAGGGTTACATGGCGCAAGATTTGATCTTTTGGGTGGCAAGATGAAAGTGTTCAATTCTACTTGTTGCCGTATCGGTTTCTTATTCAACAAGATGGCAGGCATACTATTAGGGATGATTAGATGTTTGATGTTTCATATATATAGCTCATACTATTCATGATAGACGAGCAAAGGCAGTCTTAGAAATTTGGTTAATAAATCTTAGCTTAAAAGGGAAAAAAAAACTACATAAATAGCCCAAAGAAAAAAGTTACATTGCAAGAGAGGTAATAGATAAGATTAAAACCTTTGCTTTACTATCTTCTTTCCACTATCGAAGAAGTAATCGGCAATACGCAATCCTTTTATTGGCCATTTGATTAGTGTATGGTCTCTCACAGTCGGTATTTTCTTCGCTCAATCTCCACTACCCCTTTTGATGGTTACGGGGATCACATCACATACTTCACGATCAACACCATATTGCTTAGTTAAATAGACATCTTGTCTAGTAAGTTGATGCGAATTTCTTTTCTTGTACCAGCACCAATATGTACAATACAAAAATCCATCCAATTTCAAAATGTTTGTTTTGGGTATTGGATTGGATGCACGGCCATATTCATATTACTTTTGGTATGCCTTGCTTGCTTGGCCTGAGCCTAGTGCTGATTCCGTGTGGATTTGCAGTCGGAAATAATGTAATTGCTCACTTATTTTTCCTTTGTTACAGGCTTACAGCAACATGTTACGTGGTCAAATAATGATGCAACGCATCGGTGGCTTCCCCTTTTCAATTGGTGATTTGAACCAAATATGGGAGAAATAATAAGAGAGAGACAAGAAGATAAAGAAGCACACACAACCACAACACAAGATATACGTGGTTCACCTTACAGCAGCATCCACGGCCAACACCACCATTAAACTTCCATTAAATCAAAGACCATTACATGCTCTTTCCGCAACCCAAGACAAGACCAAAGAGTTAACAAGACATACCCGAGAACACCATTGAAGAAACCATAGAAACAACTCTCTAAACCATTCTCCAAACCCGGCCTCATGTCTTCTTCTACACCATCTTCATAGTCGCTAGTACCGTAGGAAAACATGGAAACACTAGAAATTAGGTTTAGGCAAAGCCCCAAACCCTACACACTAGAACACCAAAATCCTCTCTCTACAGGTTTTTCTCTCACACGATATTGACCTCCACGACCCTCCCTAACAAAGAGACCAAAATCCTAAGCACAAGGATTTACCACTCTTTTAGGTTGGATATTTTTCAAACCTACAATTCTAGTCATATATATAGAGAACACAAGTCTCCAACTAGGAAACTAACTCTTTCCTAAACTCTATAAATCCAGAATAGGAAACCATCTCAATATGGAAGAGGCCAAAAAATAGGAAATCACACCTAATTTCCTAACAATCTCCACCTCGGATTATGCTATCAAGAATGAGAGACGATCACGGAAATCACCTCCATCTTCCACCAGTTTTCACCATATCAATATACCGTAGAAATTTCTTTCAAAGCTCAAACTTAGAACTTCCATCTTCATAGAACCATATCTTCGATCAAAACACCATGACATTGATAAAAGTCTTCAAACCATCTCCCCTGTGAACTTTGTCATTTTCAAGTCTCACGTATACTAGCTATCTTATTATAAGCTATGTAGATATTGTTATGGGTTATGGCCATGAATTTGCATAATTATTCCATACGTGCCAAAGACGATGACAACATGTGATAATAAATGCTGATCCATTTTGTCAATCAATCCAATAATATAAACATAATATTTTCCTTTTTCTTCTAAATGAATAATGCAACACCCCAAAGGCCCAAACCATTCTAATCCATTACAGTGCATGCATGTTTTGCTACAACATTATACTCCATTCAAGTGTGTTAAACAACATATACATCTGTATAAACCCATGCTTCCAGTGATAACAAAATAGCAAAAACAAAAACTGTTTAATCCCCAACTTTATAGAGAAGGAAATATATATTATATAGATTTTATTATTAAAAATTGTTAATGGTTGTTCATTATCTTGTCACACGCAATTAATAATTGTATCAAGAAAATTGAAGAGATAACCATGACTATACGAATCAAGCTTGGTAAAGGGGCGGCATGAAATGGTAGAGGGGCGGCAAGTGTGATAGCAATGTCCCTCTTATTGGTTAGGGGTGTCCTATAGGGGGTGTAGTTTGACTAAATTACCCTTTTCACCTCAAATGGTCTAATTTACCCTTGCTTTTTTGATTGAAAAGACTGAATTGTCCTCCATCATATAAACCTAATTATGAGAAGAATCAAAATCAGTTTTTTTTTTTGTTTCATCTTCTCCACTTCCATTGTAACCGTAAGCACCACCTCCATTAAAGTCCGAAAATCCATCGTCTTCGATTAATCGGCGATTCGCAAAATTGATAATCGTTGATTGAAGTATACATTATAGATGACGAATAAGAAGAAAGTTGACGAAGATTGTAGCGATTCTAATCAAGCAAATGTTCTATTAGGTGAAGAACAAAAATCTCAACTCCAAACCCCTCCACCGGAGAAATTAGGTGGAATGACATACATGAGGTATGTTTTGCGGAACCCATTTAGGGTTTAGTTTAATTTGTTCGTTTTAATTTCAATTTCTATCAAAAATTAGGGTTTTAGGTGAAAAATCAAGTTTCCATATACTGGGTTTTGGTTAGTTACGGTTGCAATTAGTTCCATTATGTATATGAAGCTTTTGATGCTCGTACGGTTTGTAACAATAGAAATTTGCTGAAATACCAACCGTATGTTCTTAGGTTTCAGAAATTTTTGCCAGTTACGGTTGCTAACTTCCACGGAATTACGAACCGATTTTTTCTCTGCATGTTATATTATTTGCTTACGGTGCCTATTTGTATGTTAGTTACCAACCGTGTATTAGGTACGGTTCATAATTGTGTACATTTGTAACCGTATATTATCCTGTGTTTGAAAACTTTTTGTCAAGTATTGTTACGGTTGATAACGATAAGAAAGTTACCAATCGATTCGATATACGGTTTGTTTAATTGTTCAGTTAACCGTATTAATGATACGGTTTGACACGATTGTAAAGTTACAAACCGTATATTATTTTGGTCACATTTTTTTGGTTTGTTTGTTACATTTTGTTTGTTCAACCCTTAGGAATTCATTCAAATTATTACTTGTGTAGGAATCCTGATAGGGTGAAGAAAAAGAGAGGGAATAACTTAACTCCGATTGATCATACACCCACCCCTCGCGGTGACAAGCATTTAGGGGTAGATTATAGAGGTGTCCCCAAGAATGCGAAGAAGAAGAAGAATCAATTTGAGATTAGGCTTAGAGAACCATTTGTAGTTAACTCTGGTGTTGAATTAGAAGGAGCTGAACCTAATGATCAAGAAATTGAAGAGGTAGGAATTGAAAAGAACCTTGAAGAAGCTGATAATAATGAAGAGGAAGAAAATCCTGATGAATCCAATGTCGAAGAAGAGGAGGATGAAGAAGGAAATGGTGAAGATGAGGAAGAGGAAGTAGATAATGAAGATGAGGAAGAGGAACCAAATGATGAAGATGAGGAAGAGGAAGCAAATGATGAAGAAAGAGTACAAAACAAGGGGAAAGAAATTGTTGTAGCTACAACTCCAGCTCCGGCTAAACCAAGGAAAGAAAAGAAGCCGAGAAAGGAACCTGCACCAAAAGGGTTGCATATTCCTAAAGGAAAAGACATGTTGTTGCCAAGGAAGAAGAATAAAAGATCTTGGGGCGAGGCACCAGATAAGTCCTCAATCTTATTTGGTTATACCAATTCCTGGGCCGCAAAAGTCTGTGAGACTAGGGTATGTTTCTCTTAACACATTGTTTTGTTTTAAGTTATTTCGTTTTTTTTTTTTGTTTTTTTTTATGTATATTTCATTAATCTCAGTTTAACAAAATATGTTGTATTGTTTTTTAAGGATCATGCAAGGGAAATCAAATTGGTCAAGCATCAAAGATCTAGTCATTGGCATTTAGGTGACGAATGTGGTGATGTTCGTACTCTAGTGTCAATATCAAGATTAGGGCCTGGAATTCTGAATACCCAATCGGAGTATGATAGTATAATGGTATCTTCCTTCAAGGAACGATATTAGCCAGAAAACGATACTTTTCATCTCCCATTTGGAGAGATGACAATAATACCGGACGATGTGAAGCAAATTCTTGACTTGGAAGTTGAAGGAAAATCTATGTATGAAGGTTTTGATAACAACATGTCTTGGACTGATCTTTACAGCCTTGTTAAAGAAACACTTGGGTGGGGTAAAGACGAGACCGAGATGGAGTTTATGTTGGCTGGTGGTTATGACCCTTCGGAACCAAACAAGATTAACAAGGTAAAGAAGTTGTTGTTGAAAAATTTGAGGACGAAGTTTGGAGACACCCTCAAAAAGCAATTGGCAGGTGAGGTGATAGATGACACAAGGGCTAGGCGTACAACCACAGCATATTTGTTGTATTCTATTGGGACCGTATTCATGCCCGATAACTCGGGAAATAGGGTGAATGTCCATTACCTACAATTGTTGAAGGATTTGAAGAAGACCAGAGAGTATTCGTGGGGCACCGCCACGCTTGCATATCTACTTGAAAGTCTAAGAAAGGCCTCGAGGGTTGGAGCTACTGAAATTGCTGGGAATGTTGCGCTTCTAATGGTAAGTTTGGTTACATTTTATCATTTTTTTATTTTATGATTGTTTGTTATATTTATCTTTTGTATTCATGTCCCAATTACTTAAATTGTTTTATATTTTTCTAGGCATGGGTATATGACCACTTTCCGAGCTTGAGACCTCCTACTGAATGGGAAGAAGATGATGATAGACCTACAGGAAAGAAGTTTATGTTCACTGGTAGACAAAAAAGGAACAAAGAAAAGAGGCTCATTGAAGTGAGGCAGGAAATAGATGCTTTCACTGTTTAAGATGTTATCTTTGACCCTTATTTGAGGATTCAAAATGGAGTTGATGTTCGTCAGTTCACACATATCTCAGGCTACAACGGACCATTGTATCATGCCACAGGTTATGTTATGACCAATCCTCGTCGAACTCTACGCCAAATTGCTCATATTCAAGAAAAGGTCGTTAAGGAAAACTTCAAATTATCCAAGGATGGATCCGAGACAAGAGGCCCCACCATTGTACTCAACTACCGCCCAACTCCGACGATTGATGTTTGGAACAACCGCCATCAACAACAATACCAACTCCAAGCGGGAGAGGCAACGGCTTGTAACAACACGAAAGAAGCTGTTGATGATTACATAGATTGGTATTATCATTTTGGTCATCCACATGTGATTAATAATGATCCGGAGGCCCAGACACTTATTCAAAAAGCAATAGAAAAAAGGAAGGCTGCCGAGGAGAGCAAAGAGACAAAGGGACTATTTGGTATGACTTGGAGGAAACTATATTTCATGACGGTACGTAACTTTGTTATCCTCATGACTTGGAATTTAGTTCTAATTTATATTTCTTGGGTTATGGAATAATCTCTTACGACTCTTTTTAATGTGTTAATAGAAAGAGCGAGGACAACAGTTGGCAAATAGTATGACTTCATGCATCCGTGCTAATGGTGTGATTAACGCTCCTCAACAAAGGACCTTACAAGAGAAAATAAGGAACATACATGATCCAACCAGGAAAGAATTGTATGAGGGGTTGGTCACCGAAGAAAGAGGCTTAAAGAGGGGAAGAAAGTCCATTGGAGGTGCGAGTACTAGCCATAGTCAGCCGTCATCTAGCAGCGAAGAGACGCCTTTGGAAGAGGATGTGCATGGTGTGGGTACTAGCCAAAGAGGTGGTCGTGGTCGCGGTGGTCGTGGTCGCGGTGGTCGACGTGATGGCCCTCGCACTCGTGGTGGTGGTACTACCAACAAAAGAGGTCGTGGTCCTCGCGGTTAATTATGGTTATGTGACATTTGATATCAGGACAACTTCTTATTTCTTAGCTTTGTGTGGTTGTTTTTAGTTTATGGATATTATCAAGAACTAATGGTTGTGTGGTTAGTTTTTAGCTTATGGATATTATCACGAACATGTTATGAATTGTGTGGTTATGGATTTTAGCTTATGAATTACTTGGAATGAATTAACATGTTATCAATTGTGTGGTTAGTTACTAGGAATGAATTAAAATTGAGATTTTTTGAAGTTATTCTATGTGATACGTGATCGGTTGTCAATCCGTCAAAAATAATTTCACTTTCTTACTCACTAAATTTAAATGAAGTACAAAGTAAGGAAGAGTTCGTATCCACAGAGAGGCAATTGTTGTTATGCGATTTTCAGTTTCTAAGGTAACCAAGGGGGGATGTTTGTTGTTTTAACGAAATACTAAAGTAAAAATAAAATAAAGCAAAGAAAATAATTGGAATAATCAATAAGGAGAAGATATTGGTCACGGGATAGTATCATTCACAAACATGTATTTTCATCAATGATTAGAATTGGTAATTTAATCTCTTATCTACTAATAGTCCTAGGATACCTTGGTCGCAAGTATATCCCGCTAATTCCCTGTTTTCATCACAACCACATTAAAAGATGCATATGTGAATTCTTCCTAGAAAGCAACCTAAAGTGTAAAAGCACAATTAGATTTAACTCCCTAAAAGCAATAAGTTCTATGAAATAAGACTAATCAATGCAAACGAATGTGTAAAAGCACTAATCGTTTTAACAAAAGTTATGATTCACTTGTGACTAGTAGGATATATCACTACAAGCACTCCCCACAATTATGCTACTTAGAATCAGGGATAAACAACTTTTTCGTATTGAAAACCCTAATATAGCTCTAGAGATGAATGTAAATCGGATTGATTCCGGACTCAACCAAACAAACAATCAAATCATATAACACTATTAATTGTGAATCACAAACAATAAAATATTGAGACAAAACTAATTCATTGAATCATATAACATATTGAGAAATCAACTTTATCCCATAACCAATAAGATTTGTTTAGCTACTCATAGCTATGGAGTTCATCATAAAAATATTAATTGAAAAGAAGAAGATGAACAAAAGCAAACCCTAGAAGCGTAAACAAAACCGGCTCTCCAAAGTTCCAAGAAAAATATGTGTTTTTCCAAAGTTGTAGAAGTCTTTCCTTTAAATAGCTCTCTTGTTTCCAAAATTAGGTCTAATCTTCAAAGGTCCAAAAAATAGAAGTCCACCAAGCCCATGTGTGAGAAAAACCCATGTAAAAACTCTGCCCAAAAAATGTCACCGGGAAGCTGGTATTATGGCCGGAAATTGGCCGAAATCCGGCATCGGAAAGTATCTCAGGTGACCGGCGAAGTCCACCCGGTCACCGGTCAACGGGTCAGCTCGGCCGAGTCAAACGATCCAGGGAGTCAGCCGGGTCAACCGACCAAGTCAGGTGAGTCAGGGTCTGGATCATATCTGACTTGGATGAGTTGGTTCTGCCAAAGCCTTTACACAGCTTGAACTTGTGATGCACCATCCTTGCACTTCACTAATGCATGTACAGCCATGATGGCTATTCATCTTGCAACTTTACCAGCACACATGCTCCCTAGTCCATTGCTTATGGAGCCATTCCCTTGCCTGCAACTCAACATCAATCAGAACCCTCTTTACTTGCTCTTTCTGTAGCACATTCCCTGACAACTTCCTCTTTATATTTTACCAACATCAGCTCTATCTTTAGCTCAATCCACAGAACCCCAACAATACCATGGCTAACTCAACACACATCGTCCTCTTGTGTTCAGCTCGAGCCATCACCTGAACAGCACAACTCTGGCAATCAACTCACACCTGTTATACTCTGTCACAGCCATAACTTCTGCATCTCCTCAATGGCAGCACCTTCTGTAGCTTCTTGCTTGCAATGTTCCTCTATTCAGCTTCAATAACAATATCAAGCCCTAATTCATTCTTATCCAAATCAAAACCCAACTCTAGCAAACCCATTTAAACACTAGCAGCATCTACATATCCATATTTGGAGTTCAATCCAACAACACAGACTTCACCACAGACTCAAACCATTACAGTCAGCTGCAATCTCTAGTCCAGCTACACTCCTTCCTTTGCATTGCAAACTCAAACCCACCAGACCTGTATCTAACCTGCAACACCAGTATCAACTTCCAACACCTGCATCTCACAGCATCTCAGGTCCTTGTTCTTGACAGAACTGATGGCAATAGTTAACACCACCAGCTTCAACTGCTTCTGCAAATTACCAACACACCAACCACTTCACCTGCAACAGCCTCAACCAACCCACTAGAAACTCAAGCCATTCATTGCAATACTATAACACTCATCTGCTCAGGCCACCATTCTTCTCTTCTTTCACAGACTACCAGTACCAGCTTCATTCCTTGCAAATCAGTGAATCTAAATTCACATTCCCATGCTCAGACTCACACTAGTTCATAGGCAAACCCATTTACAGCTCCATCTCCTCCATGAGCTCAACAAATTTCAGTTCCTTCACTGCAACTCTTCATCTTAATACCACCATCATAAACCCACTGCACCAGTTCATACCTTCATTTCATAACACCATAACCCCAGCTCAAACCCTACACAACCACATCTCCATAACCTGCTGCTTCAAGGCCATTCCAGCCCCTCATTCTCCATATCCAGCTTCTCCTTTAGGCGCTTACCAACAGCAACCTCAAACCCATTCAACTGCAACATCTATGCAACTCAAATTAATACATTCTATGAAGCTCATTCTGCTATTGTACTAGCTCCAAACTCCAGCCACACGACCTTCAAACCAACAACATTAGATGCTCATAATGCTCCAATTCTTCCATCTTCCTTGTCTGCATAATCAAAATCACAGTCGCAATACAGAATCAAAAACCCTTGTTGCAGCGCCTGAATCTTCACAGCAGACCACAAATTCAAGGCAAACCCTAGTTTCTGTCTTAGATTCAATTCATTGAAACCCTTCTTTCTCCCTGTTCTTCTCTGTAATTCCATGGCATAAACTCAAACATCCCCAGCAAAACAAAACCCTAATTTCATTCTCATCTCTTGACTTCAAATTCGAGTTCAGTTCCATCTCTTACAACAACAATTTCATCACCATCTTCATCTTCCATGTAATCTTCATATCTCATTCTGTAATTTTGCTCAGACTACCAGTACCAGCTTTATTCCTTGCAAATCAGTGAATCTTAATTCACATTCCCATGCTCAGACTCACACTAGTTCATAGGCAAACCCATTTACAGCTCCATCTCCTCCATGAGCTCAACAAATTTCAGTTCCTTCACTGCAACTCTTCATCTTAATACCACCATCATAAACCCACTGCACCAGTTCATACCTTCATTTCATAACACCATAACCCCAGCTCAAACCCTACACAACCACATCTCCATAACCTGCTGCTTCAATGCCATTCCAGCCCCTCATTCTCCATATCCAGCTTCTCCTTTAGGCGCTTACCAACAGCAACCTCAAACCCATTCAATCGCAAATATGACTATGCAACTCAAATTAATACATTCTTTTGAAGCTCATTCTCGCTATTGTACTAGCTCCAAACTCCAGCCACACGACCTTCAAACCAACAACATCGATGCTCATAATGCTCCAATTCTTCCATCTTCCTTGTCTGCATAATCAAAATCACAGTCGCAATACAGAATCAAAAACCCTTGTTGCAGTGCCTGAATCTTCACAGCAGACCACAAATTCAAGGCAAACCCTAGTTTCTGTCTTAGATTCAATTCATTGAAACCCTTCTTTCTCCCTGTTCTTCTCTGTAATTCCATGGCATAAACTCAAACATCCCCAGCAAAACGAAACCCTAATTTCATTCTCATCTCTTGACTTCAAATTCGAGTTCAGTTCCATCTCTTACAACAACAATTTCATCACCATCTTCATCTTCCATGTAATCTTCATATCTCATTCTGTTATTCTGCTCAAAACCCAATCTCTGAATCTTGTTCTTCATCAACAGCAACAAGGTCTTGTCGATCTCTCTTTTGCCCTTTTGAACTCGATCCAAACCCTTCAATTCTGGTGGTGAATCCGTGGTAATGATTTCTTTCTTATCTGATTTCTCAAATTGGGACCAACTCTTCTTTGTTAATAGCAGTTTTAATTCCATCCTCAGCAGCAATCTTTTCTCTCTAGCAATCTCCCAATTTCAGATTAACTTCACCATCATTTTCTCAAAATAGCCGCCATGGCTGCTCTCGTTTCCAACTTTCATATCGACACAATAATGAGGAGGAGATATTTGTGGGTTGTAATGAAAGGAATTACTGAAGGCGCCCAAAAATTGGATAAGGGCTATCAACTATCATTTGGCCTGTCAGTTCCATAGAACTGACTGCCTATTCGATTTTGTTCAACTCTTAGTTATGGGAAACTGACAATCTATTCTTCACTTCCTTTTACAACTTTTCCCGCTCCAAGTATAGCTCGAATGTGAATTGACCTTTTTGCCTTTACGCTCCAAATGGACGTTCTCTCCTTCTTTTGCTCCCAAAGACTCCATTGCACCTGATAAACTCAAAACTAAACATAAGAGATGCAATACACAAGAATAATAGCAAAGAAAGCATAAATACTAGATATAAAATTAGGTGTTTTAGACACCTATCAATACGGTTGGTAACAAAAGGCAAATTAAAAACCGTACGCTAGTTACGGTTGATAACAACAAATTTTTAAGAAACCGTATGCTAGTTACGGTTTGTAATGAAGCAAATATACAAACCGTACATTACTCTGTAACTTCCAGATTTAGAGAGCTCATTTTTACGGTTGGTAACTATAACTATAACGAACCGTAACTCTGGTATAAATAAATTTTGCAGAGTTACGGTCGGTAATTGTGCTTCGGTAAGGAACCGTAACTCTGGTACTCTGGTATATGCAATTTCTACAGAGTTACGGTTGGTAATTGTGCTTCGGTAAGGAACCGTAACTCTGTTGCAAAATCAATTATCTAGTCTACGGTTTGAAACTATATTTCAATTACCATCCGCACCCTATTTATTTCTTGGGTTTTCATGAGTTTATCCACTGATTTGTCATTGGTTGATTTGAAAATATAGCCGTTGAAACCTTCAACGAGTTTATTTTCAAAAAATAGATCCGTTACATAATCAAAAACCAAATTGTTATATATATATGCTTATCCTCCTCAATAGAAGTTACACCTCCACATGAATCATCTCTTACCTTAAACTAGATTATGGCTCCAAACCCTGAATTTACATTGGAAGAAGATTTATGTATTTGCCGCAACTTTGTACTATGCTATCCAAAAAGAGGAGAAGAACGACGCCGATGTGGTTTTGTGAGTACAAGTTATTTGAGAACTCTTTTTGAAAACTTTTGCTCCGAAACAGGTAACCCTAATAACCGCGATGGAATAATGTTGTATATTCGATATGGAACTATTCGGGATAACGTTCAAGAATTTATGGCATTAATTCGTATTATGGGTGAAATACGATTAAGGGGTGAAACGACCGAAGTTTTAGAGAGCTCTATTCAAGAATGGAGACGATGGAAAAGGTCGAGTTTTCAATACTTACCTCATTTCAACATCCTTAAAGACTTCTATCGCACTCGTAGGCCTGGATATTAGTATCCTTTTAAGTCGCATCAAAGAAAATGAGTTGTAATGTCATTTATATTTATAATGGTTTAATGGTTGTAATGTTGGTTTAGTAATGAAGATGGTTCAATGGTTTTAATTGAATTATATTTGTTTGGCTTGTGTTTCAGTGTTAGTTACGGTTTGTAACTATATTATCATTACCAACTAGTAACTAACAATTCTTTGGTACAATCTGTTTCTAAGCATACTTATGGTTATTAAGTATGTTATTGTTACCAACCGTAATTTACACTGATACCTTGATTTCCACTCAAATTAGCTAATCAAATAGATATGTTTGTGAACAAAATACTTCATATATTATCTAATCAAATAGACATGATATTGTCACTTTTAATCATATCACATTTAGTCAAAATACCAAAATACAAATTATAAAATGGGCTTCACCAAGACTTGAAAACATTTAAGCATCCTCTTCATCATCGGTTATAACTACGAATTGCTTCGGCATAGACAACATTATGGCCTTCCATAATTCAATCCTTTTCTCAAATCGATTGCACCAAGTCTTGGGGAGTTCACCGTCACAACCAAATTCCCTCCACAATGGAGGTAATGGACTTCCTTCATGCAATCGGAGGCCGATGTAATGATTTCCTTCCACGTGCCCCATGACAACAGTTTTTTTTATTGACAAGTCTTCGTCAAACGGTATTCTTGTTGGTGCAAATGTAGTGCTCATGTCTTTGGAGATTAAATGAATGACGCAATTGAATGCGTTGGCGAGTAGTTGGCCACATATAGGCATGCGCATCCAATATTGGCTTGTCAAACATATATTACCGGTTAACCGCCTTTCCATTTCCTTGAAGCTCTCATTTAACACCTCATCGGTTTCGTTTCTTTCAACCCTCATCATCGGCTTATAGAAGTCGCGGTAACCACGTAGTTCCATTAAGCATTTTTTCCTTACGTAAGTAACTTGGTCACAATCCCACCCTATCGCGTCTTCAAAGGGTCCAAGTTGATCCACGAAGACGTGGTAACCATAATTCCCATCACCATGAACATCCTCCGTAGCCTTGATATAACCACGAATATAGTCGGGAAAAAAACGAAGGTAATATTCATAGAGAATGTAATGGTTCCGGCTATATCGTCCATTCTTGTCTCTAGGTGGTGGTTTAGGCACTCCTTTTAGATGAATCGTCTCCTTCTCCTTCTCCTTTTCAACCATCGGACTCTTTCCATTGTTCCTTGCTAATTGTTTAACACCAACTTTACCAATAAGTCTTTTTATTGAACTATCTTGGGAGGAAACCTCGAGTCCGACATAAGAACCTTGACCTTTAACTCCATCATCTTTTTTTCCACTTTCTTTACGACCATTTCCTTGAACAACAACTTTGCTTCTTTCTTGTTGTTTAGAGCGAAATACCGGACCTTTTCCTTTAACATCAATTTTGCTTGTTGCACTTTCTTGAGTAGGAAGCTCGATACATTTTTGTTGTACATTTCGACAGCTTGGTTCTCCTTTATCCGCTTGACCTCTTTTTCGTTTGTTTCTACCTTGAACATCATCCTCTTCCATCTCATCCTCCGCTTCATATTCCTTTCTCAAGCATTCAACCACAAGGATCTCTTTTCTTTGATTCTTCCGCCAATTCTCTTGCTTTTTTATTTCCTACGTACCTCTTTTTTTTGGTAGGAGGCCTCCCCTTACCCTTCCCCTTTGGTGGTTCCTTGATATCATACCTAAATTGTGGATATACGAAATCTCTCAAGTTACTCAACCATATTTGCCTTTGGCCTTGGCTTAGTGTAGCATATTTCTCGGCTAGGGCTTTTCCAATCTCGGTATCGGAAAACGTTCCTCCAAATTGTGGATCAAAAATTGTTTCACAGAATGTTAATTATTGCCAAAAGGGATCAACATCTTGAATCGGGATCACTTTGTCTTGATATGTGGCTATAACATGCCGACATGGGAGTCCCAAACTTGTCATGTTTGGACAAACACACTCTTCTTCATAATCCCCCAATTCATAATGTTGTACTTCATACATTATCTTCTCAATTGCTTTGTGCGAAACTTGATGTGTAATTCCCCTTAGCCACTCATTGTCTATCCATCTAGTGTGTTGTTTACTTCGGCTTTTTTCAAAAGACTCCGTAACTCTATCGTGATCACAGAGGAAATACGAATGCATGGCTTCAAATAACGTAACTAACCCACCATTACAACTATGAAGTTTCTTCTTCAACCGGTTGTGAGATGACTCCGCCGTACTTGTAGCTTGGTTGTCATAGTGCCTATATTGGTTAGTGAACGCCGATACAAACTTCTCTTTGTGAGGATCCAACCAATTATCAAATAAATACTTCACAACACTTGGATAACCTCTTTTCCAATGAGCCACTAACATACGAGCTCTATCCTCATATTCATCCACGGTGATAAAATAGGTCAAGGCTCTCCACTCCGTTTTGAAAATTTCCCATTTTAGTTCCGCCAACTTGTCATCGTTCTTAAATTTCTCTTTGGCCTCATCTTGTTTATGTAACGGTAGTTCCTTTATTCTATCCATTTCGCTTTTTCGGGTTGGACGGACAAGGCGCATGCACTTAGTTTCAATACTTTTCCACAAGTGGAATGTGCAAAGAAGGTTATGAGCTTCCGGGAAAACCCTCCTTATTGCATTCAACAAAGCTTGCTCCTTGTCGTTAATAATCACCTTTGGAGTATTGATAGGTGTAGAATACACCGTATTTACTATTCAGTAGTTACGCTTTCTTTGCTATTTTTCTTGTGAATTATGTACTTTACGTGTGTTTTTGAGTTATTAGGTATTTTGGAGTCGCACGGAGGAAAAGAAGGAGAAACTACTCATTTAGAGCGAAAAGGGCAGAATTGTCTTTTCAGGGGCAAATACTATCGGGAGCCGAGCCAGCGTTAAGGGGCGACTCTATTTGGGGGAGTACTGAACAAAGACCAGCTGTGGTTAAGGGGATGCTGTCTGGGTTGCCCTTATTAAAGTGACTGGGTGTGTTATTAGCACCCAAATTTGGCTTATCCCTAAATCGAGAGAAACTCATCTCTCATTCTTTCATTTTCATGAATTGAAATGGCAGAGCGATTGTTTGCTGCTGTCGTCTAGGGTTTGTACTATTTTTGGTTGAATCTAAAATGGGTTTTGTGGTGTACTGTTCGGGAGAATTAGGAAGAAGAGGATGATGGTTCTCTTGAGTGTAAATGGCAGAGTCTGGAATGAGAGATTCAGAGTTGGGATTTCATTTGAGAAGAAGATTGAAGGAATTGAAGAAGATGAAGGTGGTACTGTGGATAAATTCAGTCTGCTGTGGAAGATGATGAAGTTAGGGTTCTGTTGCAGACATGATGGATTTAATCAAGGCAGAGAAGATGGGTTGTCTCTGTGTTGTCGATTGAGCAGATGGGTTTTGATTTACGGAGTGCTTAGGTCGAATCCAGATGAGGATAAGTTGAAATTACAATGGCTTGAGTTCAAGTGATGTGGTTCAGGGCAAGTATTGAGCAAGATGTCTGGTGCTGATGGAGTTAGGGTTTCACAGGCAATGGAGTTTCTGGCAGGGAAGATGGCTGGAGTTTACGGTGGTATTAGCTCGAATCTGGAGCTAAATTGGGTTCGAGTTGAAGTTGATTTTAGTGAGAACTGGAAGCTACAGTTACAAGTGATGTTGCAACTGAGAATTGCTGGATGGCTCAATGGCTTGATGTATGTGGTTTAGGTGGTTACAGCTCAGGTTTGAGCTCATCAAGGAGATGATCTGTATGCAAGGCTGAGTGTCGATATGGCGTTGTCGCAGAGACTGAGTTGTTGGCTTGGCTGTGTATAGTTACAGGAAAGAGGTGCAGGTGTTGGAGGAATTGTTGCTAATAGATAATGGCTGAGGATTGGCAGTTCTGTTGTTGGTTTTGGTTATGCAGCTGCAATGAGAACAAGATGGAAGAAGTTTTGCGCAGTCGATGGGGATGTATCTGATATTTGAACAAGAGAAGCTATTGTTGCAGTTATGGAGAATGGTTGCAATACTGGAAGGAGGCGTGCAACTAAGACAAGAAGAAATGGAACTCGGCAGAGGCGGCTTGAGCTGGACTGGATGCGGAGATGAGCCGATGGGTACGGTTAAGAGTGAGTTGCAGCTGAAGTTTCACTGCAATGCAAAGGAGGTATAAAGCTGTTTTTAGGCAATGCAAGGGTAAAGCGTAGGTTGTGAACCGAAATGGTGAATGCTACTTGGTAGAAGTCGGTGATGCGAGAATAAAGGAGTAGAATGGCTTGTGAAGTTGGTGGGTCTGTTGGTGTTGAGAATTGCAAGTTCAAGAGAGGTCTCGGTGGTTTGGTGGAGTTGGTTTGAAGTCGAACGGATGCTTATGTGCAATGAACATCATATGCAAGATGGAAAAGATGAAGCTTCACGAGAAGATTGCGGTGAGTAGTCTTCTTTGGGATAGTGAAGGAGTCACATGCATTGTCCGGGGGCTGCGGTTGAGACGTTTGTTAAGCCGCAATCGATGGTTGAGGTGCTGCTGCTTTGAGATATGGAGTTGTTCTGATGGTGGATTGCAGCTGCACTAAGAAGCTGTTATCTTTCTTTGTTGAATGACATTTTTTTGTGAGCTACAGATTTCTCAAATGGAGGTTGATTGTTATGGTTTGTAGGCTGTACAGATTGCCATTGAACTTGTGGAGTTATGGTGACCTGGAGTGATAGAGCCACTATGTCTGGAGTGAAGTACAATGATAGTGCAAAACAAGTGCTGGCCTGTGCAATGGCCTAGCCTGGCCAAGGCAACTCAGACCACTCAGCCTTGACTAAGAAGCTGACTTGGTTACCTGACTCACCCGAGCTGACTCGTTCCAACTCAGTGATTCTTGACTCGTTGACCCGAGATGACTTCGGCCCCGACCCGTTGACCGGTGATCTGGGCAGATTTTGCCTGGCCACCCGAACTACTTTCCGGCGATTTTTCCCGCCAAATTCCGCCACAATCCCAGTTTCCCAAGTGAGCGTTTTGGGACATATTTTCCGCACGGGTTTCTCTCCATGGTGGGTAGGGTGAATTTCCAACTAATGGACTTTGAAGACAAAACCTAGTTTTGGAAGGAGAAAAAGACTACAAAAGGGAAGACTTATACAATTTTTGTGGGACCACGTTTTTAATTCTTTTTCCTCTACTTTATTCTAGGGTTTAGAACCATGAAGTCTTTTCTCTTTCTTCTTGTGATGAACTCCATGAATATGAGTACCTAGTTTTATTATTGGTTATGGAATAAGTTGGATTTCCAAATATGGGTTTTAATTCAATAAATTAGTTTTCTCTCATATTATCGTTTATGATTCACCATGAATATTGTTACATGATTTGAATGCTTGTTAGTCGAGTCGCGAATCGATTGATTTTGCTTTCATCTTTATTGCTAGATTAGGGTTATTATACGCAAAAGTGATAATTCCGGATTGCAAGTAGCATAAATATGATTATAGTTTGTAGTGATATATTCTTATGATCATATGTGAACCATAACCTTTGTTAAATCGGATTATTGCGCTTTCCACGTTCGATTGCTTTGATTGGCCTGATTTCATAGAACTTAATGCACCTAGGGAATTAAACTTGATTAGTGCTTTTACACGTTAGGTTGTTCCTTTAGGTAGAATTCATATTCGCATCTTTTAATGTGTTTGTTGATGACATGAGGAGGTTTGCGGGATATTCTTGCGATCAAGGTATTCTAGGGTCTTTGATAAAAGTTGAGATTAAAATATCAATTCTAGTTATTGTGGTGAAACCATGTTTGTGAATGAAAACGAAATCCATGACCAATACTTTCTTATCCTTGATTTTATTTGTTTACTTTGCTTTATTTGTTTTTATTTAGTTTATTATAATCACAAAACCCCGGTATTTTATATAGGAAACCATAACAATTTGACAACCTAGACCTCTCTGTGGGATCGATCCTTTCTTGCCCTTGCTATATTTATATTTTGAGTAGTAAGAAAGTGTAAATTATTTTTGACGCTTACGACCGCGATCAAATTTTTTGGCCACGGGAGGCAACGGTTGTTAATTGTTTTTGGTTTCTTATTTTTGTATTTAGTTTTTGTTTTATTTTTCTTATTTTCTGGGTTCTAACCTTGGTTTGAGAATCTTATTTCAGGTGCTTATTTCTATGGAAGGAGCATATTGGAACAATGGATGCGGTTTTCAACCTCAACAATACGACAACTACCAATTCCATGGGTATAATCAAAACCAATTCATTGGTTATGACCAATATTCCATGGAACCTTATGGTTCTCCTCAACAACTTTATGGCGGGGAACAACCACAAGGTTGGGAGGATTCTTATGCTTGTGAACAAAAAGTCTCTAATTTTATAGATAAAGTTTCCACCTTTTTACAAGAGGAATTTCAAAAAGCAAAAGAGACTACAAACGAGCAACTCCAAGAACTTCGTGAAGGTATGACTATCTGGCGAAGAGGCATTGATCAATACAAGGACGATATGGATAATTCTTATGTGCATATGGTTTGTGATGAATATTTGATTGATGCTAATGTTGAAAAAGGCCAATCCTTGGGCACTTTCGTTGATAATTGTGTAGTTAACTCAACTCTTGATCTTAATAATGATCATTCACCTATTCAAAAGGATGAGTTTGAGATTAGCAACACTAAATTCAGCGAGGAACAATCTTATGTTGACTATGATAGTGATGGTGATTATGATATATTGCTTGAAACAACTCATGGTGACATCTCCGAGGAGTCTTTTTGGGATCAAGATGAAGACGAAGAGGAATATGTCGACACTTGTGTAGATTACTCAAGCATTGATCTTAATAATGATCAAGAGCCTATTCAAAGGGTGGAGCTTGAGGATGATGCATTTTCGAGTGTTCTAAAAAAGTTTCTTATGATAAAATTTGGATCCGGAAAAGAGTATGTGCCTTACAACAAAGAGGAGTATGTTGAGAATGAGACCGTTATAACCAATATTGTGGAAGACCCAATTGAGCTTGCAAATAATTGTAATGATGATGTTTATGTCGATACTTTGGTTACGGCAGAAACGGACGAAGAATGGTTGCAAGGTTTGATAGAGGACCATGATATACATGAGGTGAATAATTCACTTGAGTTTTTCAAGGATGAAGAGGATTCCATAATACAAGAGATTGTGCAAGGTTTATCTAACCCTTTGCCTATTATTTCTTCTCCTTTACCTCTTATTGGTTTGAATGTATGTGCTTCGAGAATATTGTTGGATGACTTTGTTTCTCGTTTTCCTCCATTAGAGATACTTGATTCTCATACTATGCAGGTTTTGGACCAAGAAACCGTGGAAGTACCCGACTTCTATATTCTTTATACACTTCCAAGTGTGGACAAGAATAAGTGTGGGGGAATCTTTTATCGATTCATAGCTTCACTTTTGCTTTATTGTACTAATATTTGTGTGAAGCTAGTGTTTGCACAACAGGTTCTATGGACGGATCCCCAACTTTTCAGGTTATTGGTATATGGGGAATGAATCTTGCAAGGATATAGTCGGGCTGACGACTATAAAACAAGCGCTAAGTGGGAGGCAACCCACCGGTTTTGTATTTCTTATCCTTTTGCATTTTATTTTTGTTTCGTTTATTTATTTTTTACTGTTTTCATATCATATTTGCAGCCCCATGTTTAATTTCATTGAGTCCGTAATCTATCTTAGAAGAGAATTATGACGAATACCTTTTCGTCAGAAAATTTCAGACTGCGCGTAGTTCAGTCCAGAGACCATAACTGTCAGACCGTTTATCAAAACACTGTGAAATTTTGACACTGTGTAGAAAACACGTAGGTGAACAACTTTTGTGAAATGGAGTTTTTCCAAATTCCTTACCAATTTGCACAGTTTTTGCGTTTTATCTGCTGTTACGTCAGAATTCAGAACTTTCGGTTTTACACATTGAGGACAATGTGAAGTTTAAGTGTGGGGGAGCATTTATATGTTTGTATAGTTTATTTGTGCTTTTTGAACTCCGAAATCTAGAAATTTGTGCCTTTAGGATGACACCATTAGTGGATGGAACCATTTTGAATGCAGGAGTTGAAGAACCAATTAACTA
Source organism: Papaver armeniacum (assembly GCA_023531295.1). Classification (NCBI taxonomy): domain Eukaryota; kingdom Viridiplantae; phylum Streptophyta; class Magnoliopsida; order Ranunculales; family Papaveraceae; genus Papaver; species Papaver armeniacum. Next base: position 184,343 of record JAJJWW010011903.1, read on the forward strand.
AAAGGGAAGAATATAGCTCAGAAATCACAAATTAACATGATAGTTGTTACCATATCTCGGAATATCACCATATCACATTCTATTTTTATTTTTTTCCATATTTATCTATTGTTCTCTAAGTGCTTTGGTGGGTCACTAAACATCGACGTGTTATTACTGCTAGGATGAAATAGAGTGATTGAGTTACTAGAAAAAGAGAAAAAAAATGAACAAGAAAAAAAAAAAAAAATATATATATATGAAAAGAAAAAAAAAAAGACCGATCAATTAGACCAAAACGGAATAAAAATGACACTTGGGAATAGCAGTATGTGTGAAACGTAGTCCCTGTCTCCGTCGCCTAAACAAGCGTGGAATGCAGGATCCAAGGCAACTATCATGTATTTGCTGACAAGAAGCATGCGCTTGGATCCAAAAGATCTAATCATGCCGTCTAAAAAAAAAAAAAAAGAGAAAAAATTATTATTGTGTTGAATAAAGTCACTCTTGGTTCCCTTGTATATGCCAATTGATTTGATGTAGCATTCAAAGCACCAGTAGCTCAATCCAATAGGATTAGGTTCATCTTAGCAAAGTGACCTTCAGACAGATATGGGAAACATCGAACACTTGTGAATATTCGCCAACATCTACATCTTTATCCATCTTCTTGATCTTTTCATTGTGATTGTGGTTTGTTAGTTTCCGAGTATTGTGGCTTGTTCGACTATCTAATTAGAGTTTATTTACTAATATATGAATTGAATTTGCAAGGTACCTCCTCCTGTAGTCAACTTGGATTCGTTCATTGATTTGTCACAAATTGACGGAGTTTGAAATATAGGTTTTGTAGGTATATCTCTTGTAAACCTTCACGAGACTATAACTCGTCCACTAGGGACACCTAGGGGTTTAAAGGCTTGTTATTTATGCTAAAAGTGACCGTAGCCTCGACGACACGGAGTTGTTGTATTTTATTATTTGTTTGATTTGCTCGAGGACTAGCAAAGTCTAAGTGTGGGGGAATTTGATAGGTGTAGAATACACCGTATTTACTATTCAGTAGTTACGCTTTCTTTGCTATTTTTCTTGTGAATTATGTACTTTACGTGTGTTTTTGAGTTATTAGGTATTTTGGAGTCGCACGGAGGAAAAGAAGGAGAAACTACTCATTTAGAGCGAAAAGGGCGTAATTGTCTTTTCAGGGCAAATACTATCGGGAGCCGAGCCGGCGTTAAGGGGCGACTCTATTTGGGGAGTACTTGAACAAAGACTAGCTGTGGTTAAGGGGATCTTTGTCTCAGGTTGCCCTTATTAAAGTGACTGGGTGTGTTATTAGCACCCAAATTTGGCTTATCCCTAAATCGAGAGAAACTCATCTCTCATTCTTTCATTTTCATGAATTGAAATGGCAGAGCGATTGTTTGCTGCTGTCGTCTAGGGTTTGTACTGTTTTTGGTTGAATCTAAAATGGGTTTTGTGGTGTACTGTTCGGGAGAATTAGGAAGAAGAGGATGATGGTTCTCTTGAGTGTAAATGGCGTAGTCCGGAATGAGAGATTCGAGAGTTGGGATTTCATTTGAGAAGAAGATTGAAGGAATTGAAGAAGATGAAGGTGGTACTCGTGGATAAATTCATCTGTGGAAGATGATGAAGTTAGGGTTACATTGCTGCGACATGATGGATTTAATCAAGGCAGAGAAGATGGGTTGTCTGTGTTGTCGATTGAGCGAGATGGGTTTTGATTTACTTGAGTGCTTAGGTCGAATCCGGATGAGGATAAGTTGAAATTACAATGGCTTGAGTTCAAGTGATGTGGTTCGGGGCAAGTATTGAGCAAGATGTCCAGTGCCGATGGAGTTAGGGTTTCACAGGCAATGGAGTTTCGCGGGGGAAGATGGCTGGAGTTTACGGTGGTATTAGCTCGAACTGGAGCTAAATTGGGATCGAGTTGAAGTTGATTTTAGTGAGAACTGGAAGCTACAGTTACAAGTGATGTTGCAACTGAGAATTGCTGGATGGCTCAATGGCTTGATGTATGTGGTTTAGGTGGTTACAGCTCAGGTTTGAGCTCATCAAGGAGATGATCTGTATGCAAGGCTGAGTGTCGATATGGCGTTGTCGCAGTGGATCGAGTTGTTGGATTGGCTGTGTATAGTTACAGGAAAGAGGTGCGGGTGTTGGAGGAATTGTTGCTAATAGATAATGGCCGAGGATTGGCGGTTCGTTGTTGGTTTTGGTTATGCCGCAATGAGAACAAGATGGAAGAAGTTTTGCGCAAAGATGGGGATGTATCTGATATTTGAACAAGAGAAGCTATTGTTGCAGTTATGGAGAATGGTTGCAATACAGGGAAGGAGGCGTGCAACTAAGACAAGAAGAAATGGAACTGGCAGAGACTGGCTTGAGCTGGACTGGATGCAGACAGAGCTGATGGGTACAGTTAAGAGTGAGTTGCAGCTGAAGTTTCAGCTGCAATGCAAAGGAGGTATAAAGCTGTTTTTAGGCAATGCAAGGGTAAACTGTAGGTTGTGAACTGAAATGGTGAATGCTACTGGTAGAAGTCAGTGATGCAGAATAAAGGAGTAGAATGGCTTGTGAAGTTGGTGGGCTGTTGGTGTTGAGAATTGCAAGTTCAAGAGAGGTCTGGTGGTTTGGTGGAGTTGGTTTGAAGTCGAACGGATGCTTATGTGCAGTGAACATCATATGCAGTACAGGGAAAAGATGAAGCTTCACAGAGAAGATTGCAGTGAATGGGTGTCTTTGGGATAGTGAAGGAGCTGTGCATTGTCGTGGCTGCAGTTGAGACGCTGTTAAGCTGCAACTGATGGTTGAGGTGCTGCTGCTTTGAGATATGGAGTTGTTCTGATGGTGGATTGCAGCTGCACTAAGAAGCTGTTATCTTTCTTTGTTGAATGACATTTTTTGTGAGCTACAGATTTCTCAAATGGAGGTTGATTGTTATGGTTTGTAGGCTGTACAGATTGCCATTGAACTTGTGGAGTTATGGTGACCTGGAGTGATAGAACCACTATGTCTGGAGTGAAGTACAATGATAGTGCAAAACAAGTGCTGGCCTGTGCAATGGCCTAGCCTGGCCAAGGCAACTCAGACCACTCAGCCTTGACTAAGAAGCTGACTTGGTTACCTGACTCACCCGAGCTGACTCGTTCCAACTCAGTGATTCTTGACTCGTTGACCCGAGATGACCTCGGTCCCGACCCGTTGACCGGTGGCCGGCAGACTTTGCTTGTCACCGAACTACTTTCCGGCGATTTTTCCGGCCAAATTCTACCACAATCCCGGCTTTTCCGGCGAGCGTTTTTTGGGACATATTTTCCGCACGGGTTTCTCTCCATGGTGGGCCGGGTGAATTTCCAACTAATGGACTTTGAAGACAAAACCTAGTTTTGGAAGGAGAAAAAGACTACAAAAGGGAAGACTTATACAATTTTTGTGGGATCACGTTTTTAATTCTTTTTCCTCTACTTTATTCTAGGGTTTACACCATGAAGTCTTTTCTCTTTCTTCTTGTGATGAACTCCATGAATATGAGTACCTAGTTTTATTATTGGTTATGGAATAAGTTGGATTTCCAAATATGGGTTTTAATTCAATAAATTAGTTTTCTCTCATATTATCGTTTATGATTCACCATGAATATTGTTACATGATTTGAATGCTTGTTAGTCGAGTCGCGAATCGATTGATTTTGCTTTCATCTTTATTGCTAGATTAGGGTTATTATACGCAAAAGTGATAATTCCGGATTGCAAGTAGCATAAATATGATTATAGTTTGTAGTGATATATTCTTATGATCATATGTGAACCATAACCTTTGTTAAATCGGATTAGTGCGCTTTCCACGTTCGGTTGCTTTGATTGGCCTGATTTCATAGAACTTAATGCACCTAGGGAATTAAACTTGATCAGTGCTTTTACACGTTAGGTTGTTCCTTTAGGTAGAATTCATATTCGCATCTTTTAATGTGTTTGTTGATGACATGAGGAGGTTTGCGGGATATTCTTGCGATCAAGGTATTCTAGGGTCTTTGATAAAAGTTGAGATTAAAATATCAATTCTAGTTATTGTGGTGAAACCATGTTTGTGAATGAAAACGAAATCCATGACCAATACTTTCTTATCCTTGATTTTATTTGTTTACTTTGCTTTATTTGTTTTTATTTAGTTTATTATAATCACAAAACCCCGGTATTTTATATAGGAAACCATAACAATTTGACAACCTAGACCTCTCTGTGGGATCGATCCTTTCTTGCCCTTGCTATATTTATATTTTGAGTAGTAAGAAAGTGTAATTATATTTGTGTCGGCTGACAACCGGTCAAGTATATCCCTCTACGTGGAATAACTTCACTTGTTCTAGTGCCCACACATAGCTCTCTTCGAGCTCATCTTTCAAGAAGCAAAAACCAACACTAAAAGGAGCATTGGTAGAAGTTTGCCCGACAATGTTCAACAACGGCATCTCAAACTTGTTGGTTTTGTATGTGCAATCCATTAGAAGCACTTGATGAGAGCACCGTGCCGACTTCACAAACTCAGGATTAGCCAATAAAAGATGTCTTATTCGTCCTTTCTCATCATCATCGTGGAAAACCGAGTAATTATGCAACTCCCCCAAATTCCTTAATTGTTGAATTTCGTTCCTTTGTTCTCATTTCTTAGCCTTCAATTTTTTTCTTGCGTTGTAGATGTTATCTAAAGTAGAAGCATTTTGTGGGTTTCTTTCCTTTAAGTGAGCGAGGATATCAACAGGCTTCATACGAATTTGTGTCAGTGATTCTACGATCTTCTCTTCTTCTTCGGTAAGGCGTCCAACATAAGCGTGTGATAGCAAACTCTCCTAAGTATAGGGTGGTTATGACTACCACATACAACTTTCTCCAAAACCACCTTTTGCCGTGTTCTTTTAAACTGAAGCTTGAAGGGGCATCGAGTCTTCTTACTGAAAGTAGTATTCTTCCTCTTTTTCTTTGGTACTTGCAAGGTATCCTTTTTTGCGTGACTTCTATGTTGTCCACTACACTCGCAAACCATTTGAAAGGCACTATCACTAGTGGTACCATTACAAACTATGATACACATAATCAACTTTCCTTATTCTCTAGCCCACTTCTTTGCATCGTCTTTCTCCTTCCATGTCTCCTCGGTTAAATAGTGAGAGCTAGAATCTTTGGTGAGAAGTTTATTTGCTAAAGGTTGGTCATCCATTATAGGAGGTACATCAACGACCTGGACAAAAATATTTCCCACCTTCCATGTCATGTTTTTACTTTTTCTGATTTCTTGTTACATTTTAAGTATTTCCCACCTTGACTTTCTTTGGACGATTCAATTACATTGAGGACAATGTAAAGTTTAAGTGTAGGGGAGTGGTTAAGTATTTGCATTGTAAATTTTTCATGAAATTTTCAACTTTTGTGTAAATTAGTGAATAAAAAAACTCCAACTTGTGGTTACTTTAGAGTCACATAGTATACATGTCGCTAAGATTACATCGAGATTCTCATAAGAGTGACTGAACTTAGAGATGACAGAGAACATGATCGGGTATCTTACTTGTATGAGAGTTAAAGTTGGATTTAACCATGCCAGTGGCAAATAAGGTGCAGACTGAATTCGATATTAGAGTAGTGGTCCCCTATAGTGGAGACTACCCATGTTACATAATGTGAGGCACCGACCTTTAATTCTTTGTACCTGTCTAAATTTTTGCTTTCAGAGTGTGTGTCACCGTACGTAAATTCCGGGCAGAATGGTGAGCTGCCCAACCTCCCACCATAGAAGCACTATTTTGATATCTTGAGTGCTATTTTTATCAATCATGATGGTGACATCGAATTGCTAACTTACATACCACTTGTAATCTTGTTCGCAGTTAGCACCATCCACTTTATCTCTCTCTACACCAACAGGTCCATAGAAACACCATCATCATCAACAAGAGGAGCATCACAAATTCGAAGGAAAGTTGAAGACGTTCAAGGTTTACAAGCAACGGTACAGAAATGGGCAGATTTCAGATTTAAGTAAAAGCAACAAGATAAGGAGCAGAATTTTTACAAGTTGAAGACTATTGTACAAGAGTGAAGATTATAAAGATGAGAGTCGAGAAGTTTATAATATCAAGACATACAAGTTGTGAAGAATCAAGCGGTAAAGTACTTACACCATGGCCTTTGTACTTGCATTTTTGTTTATTTGTTTATTTGTATTTCATTTTTCTCTTGTCTAAAAAAAAAATTTAAAAAAAAAAAAAAAAAAAGACAAGAGAAAATTTCTTTAGGTTCATTACTAGTTTTATTGTTTTGTTTCGTTTTGTTTTCATTTTGTATTTGTTTTATTATTCTTGTCTCATAATAAAAAAAATAAAAAAAATAAAGAAAAAATATATATATATATATATATTAAGAAGAAAAAAAAAAGGGAAAAAGAAGAAAGAGACAAGAAAAATTCATTGTATCATATTTTGGGTTTGTATAGTTCGTTTTTAATTTTGTATTCTTTCAATAAAGCCAATGGAAGAAGGAATATCCACAATGAAGTTTCAAGCAATAAGGATTTAGAGGAAAAGAGTTACATTGTCAAGATTCTACGAAGTTCAAGATTTCATCATCAACAGTTGAAGACCGAAGACGAAGATGAAGACACCGATTGAATACCGAAGACGTTTTTATGGATGTTGTGAGAGTGGTGCTAGCTGCACGCCGAACGGATAACGAGGTAAGTAAGCATATTCCCACCTTCGTTAAATGGTTGATTTCCTTTCTTAGAGATCGTCAGAAAAAATGGGTTTTCAAAAATGAATAAAAGATGTGGGTTTTCAAAATAATTCGGAGGGTTTTGCCTTCCTACCATTCAACGTGTCGCAGGATTCTCTCTTCATTCCTACCTGGACACATGTGTGATCCATAAAAAAAACTGTTTATTATTGAGAGCAACTTCATAAAACCCTTTCTTGTGAGGCAGAGTCGAGACTTTTGATCACTCCGAACCCGAATTTCTTTCGAGAAGGGATGGTTATTTCTCTCTCAACTTTTAAGGGTGAGATTGTGTTCATTTATGTGTCTAACTTCTTATGACTAGTGTGCAGAATTTCTATGTCTTCTTAGCGCGTTGGATGTTATCATTACAGAGAACTAGTAAGTTGGAAAAGTAGGTTTTGTGGGTATATCTCTAGTAAACCCTCACGAGACTATAACTCGTCCACTAGGGACACCTAGGGGTTTAAAGGCTTGTTATACGTGCTAAGTGTGACCGTAGCCTCGACGACACGGAGTTGATGTATGTTTTAGAATTGTTTTGTTTGATTTGCTCGAGGACTAGCAAAGTCTAAGTGTGGGGGAATTTGATAGGTGTCATAAACACCTTCATTTATATCTATAGTTTATGCTTTCTTTGGTATGTTTTCGTGTGAATTATGTGTCTTATGTTTACTTTTGAGTGATTAGGTACTCTGGAGTCAAATGGAGTAAAAGATAAAGAAGTATGCACAAAACATGACAAGTGCTATTGGGAGTGCCGTCGAAGATAGAAGGCAACCAGCTGAAGCTCAAAGAAAAATGTTAAGGCTGCCTCTGTGGTGGCCACTATCATATACAGGGTGCCTATATCATTTTCACTCATTACCTAGGCCTAAAGATTGGTCTATCTCAATCATTTGCATCTGAAATTGAGAGAGGTGAGAAAGAAGAGACGTTGTATTTCAAGACAAGGGAGAAATGGGATTCAACAGACAGGCTGCTGTTGTTGCAGATCGAGATGAAGGAGGAGAATGATTTGCTGTTGAAATTTAGAAGAGAAGGAGGAGGAGCTGATGTTACTAATTAGATTGAGATTAAGAAACTTAGGGTTTTCCTGAGGTTGATTGAATTGAATCTGGGTTTGAGTCTGAGGAAGGAATTGATGAGATGTTGCCACTGTTGATTCAAGCAAGACATGGAGAAGATCGATCGAATTAGGGTTGGTGTTCTCGAAGATGAAAAGGGGATCCAAGATTTACAGAAATTGAGAGATGGATGAAGAAGAGTGAGGAATGTTAGTTGTATGGATTTGAAAAGGGATTCGAGATCTTAGAAGAAGAGGTGGTGTTGTTTCTGTTAATCGAAGATGGAGGAAATGATATGAAGAACAAGGGTTTGAAGAGTTTGTATTGAATTCGAAATGGGTTTGTTGGATTGGAGCTTGAATCTGCTGATGCTAGTTGGTAGAGAGGATGAATTACAGGATTGGGCTGTAGCTGAGATTCATGTAGATGAATCTGTGTAGGTTTGTCTCCGACGAGGTTTAAATATCAACGAGATTACATGGAAGCTGTGAAGGGCGGGTTTGAGTCGAACTTGAGAATGAGCTGCAAGGAATAATATTGTTGTTGCCAAGATTGAGTCGATGGGAGATGGCAGGTAAGTTGCAATGGAGCTGTTGTTTACTAAGTTTGGAGTTAGCTGACTCTCTGGTTGCCGCTCATGGATATTACAAAGTGCATCAAGCTAAAATGGGTTGTTGTTGGTTGAAAAACTTGAGCTAAAGTTACAGGAGCTGGTACTGACTAAATGGAAAGAGTTGGATTGAACTGGACTTGTTGTTGTAGAGTTGCAAATTGCGGGTGTAATTTGGTGGTCTGGTATTGGTGCAATGGAATTGATCTGAACAGACAAAGTGATGCAGTTGAGCTGAATTTCAGGTGGCAACGGAATTGAAAAGGAATTGCAGTTAGGGTCTGTGGAATTGGTGGTGGTCATGAAGTGATTGTGAACTCAGATATAAGTTTGGTCTGTGATTATTAGGAAGCTGCTGCTATGAATGCACTGATGTTGTGGCAACTGAGCTGGAGTTGAATGTGGTGGATTTATGAGTTCAAGTCGCTGCTGTTAATTTCAGAAAGGAGAGATGATTGAGAAATGGTGGTTGCTTGCTATGGCTAGGTCGTAATTCAGAGAAGAAGTTGGTCCCTGAGTTGAGAAGACCGGGTGGTCTGGGAGGCTAAGAATTGTTGAATAGAGAAGGCACTGGTGGTGATTTAGATTTCAGAATAACAAGAACATGGAGATATGGCCTGATTGCAGCTGCAGCTTGGTGCGTGTTTACAATGGGTTTAACTGGCGTTGAAGCAGAGAGGAGAAACGAAAGAGATTGGTGGTGGTCTGTGCTTGTTTGCAGCAATGGAGTGACTGAATTGATACATTAGATGTATGTTTTGGCTGCATGTATATGAATTACAGCTGGTATTGGTTGCTGGCTGAGTTTTCGAGAGCTTGAATGATAGCGGCTGCGTTCTAAGAAGTTGCAAACTGTTGGTGATATAATGTATGTGAAATTGCAGTCAGCTGTAGAGAATGGTTTTGGTACAGTAGGTTCTGAGTACATGGAGCTGTAAATGGAATTGCAGTGAGTTGATGAGAACAGGTGGTAGTGGTACTTGTTGAATTTGGGTTGAAGTCAAGGACTTGAGGCACTCGCAAAGCCCGATTTTTGGAAGTGACAGAGAAGTGTAGGCCATTATGGCTGGGATTGAAATGACTAATGCATTATGATGGTGCAACAGAGGGTTAGGCCTGTGCAAAACAGCTTTGGCCAAAACCAGTCAGCTACTTAGTTTGACTTTGACTCGGCTCACTCAGCCTTTGACTCAGTGACTTTGCTGAGCTGACTCGGTCTGCCTGACCTGGTTTGACTCTTCTTTGACTCGTTGACTGGTGACCGGGTGGAATTTGGTCACACCGAGATACTTTTCCATTATCTTCTGGCCGATTTCCGGCCATAATACCAGTTTTCCGACGACAATTTTTGGGGCATATTTTCTACATGGGTTTTTCTCACATATGGGCTTGGTGGACTTCTATCTATTGTACCTTTGGGACTTGAACTAATTTTGGAAAGCAAAGTTATTTAAAGGAAAAACTTCTACAACTTATATCACGTATTATTCTTGGAAGCTAAGGAGAGGGCCGCTTTTGTTTATGCTACTAGGGTTTGCTTTTGTTCATCTTCTTCTTTATTCAATTCATATTTTTGTGATGAACTACATAGCTATGAGTAGCTAAATTCTACATTATTGGTTAAGGATGTAGTCCTATTTCTACAACTTGTGCTTGAGTTATGTATTAGTTTTCTCTCTTGATTATCGTTTAAATCTCTACTGTTTTTTATAATCACATGATTGATGTATTGTGATAGGACTAAGATGTTTGGTTGGTTAAGTGGCCAATTAATTGAACTTGCATCCTTGTCCATAGCTATTTTAGGGTTTTTCATCGAGCGATAACCCTGAATACAAGTAGCATGATATGATTACGGTTTGTAGTGATACACTCTCGTAATCATATGTAGAGTTTGACCATTGTCCGAATTGTTATGCGCAATGTATGACAATTGCATTGATTAGCCTATTTCAAACTTAATGCTCCTAGAATTGAACTTAATTATCGCAAGGCGTTAGGTTATTCTTTAGGTAGAATTCACATACGCAGCTCTAATGTGTGTGTTGATGAACTTAGGAAATTAATAGATTATCTTGCTTTCTTGATTCTCTAGGCTTTTGATAACAAAAGAGATTAAATTGTAATTCTAATCATATATTCAAGCACATGTCTAAGATTGAAGATGAATTCCTTGACCAATATCTTTCTCTATTGATTACTTCCTACAATTTATTTTGTTCTTAATTTACTTTTATTGCTTACTTAAAAAATCAGAAATCCCTCCAATTGGTTACTTTAAGAAATTGATTACATAATAACTACAATTGCCTCTTTGTGGAAACGAATTCTTTCTTATCATATACTTTAGGAAAGTGAAATTATTTTTGACGATAATGACAGTCGATCAAATTTTAAGCGCTACACGGGAGGCATACAGATAGTTATTAAATTTTTAGTCTCTTTTTATAATTTCTGCTTTTATCTTTGCTTTTTGTTTTCTTGTCTTGTTTCTCACTTGTTTGCGAGAATTGTTTTCAGGTACCTAATCCCTGGCTTCTAAAGATTGGAATTATCCAAGGTATGGATAGCTACTCGAAGAGGCACAATACTCCAACCAAGTAAAGATACAACGGAAGAACAAGAATTGGAAGTACAAGAAGAGACTTTTCAGCAAGAAGAAGCAGTTTTAGAACAAGAGGTTCCGGGTGAACAAGAACCACCTTTTGAAGAAAAAGAAGAAGCAATGGGTGATGCAAATCGTTCACTCAAGGAGTTAGCTTCTCATAGGCTTGATACACAACATGGGTGTATTCAAACAAACTCTACTTTTGAGATCAAGCCGGGGTTTCTTAGAGAATTACCAAAGTTCCATGGCATGGTGAATGAAGACCCAAACAAGCATCTTATGGACTTCCACACCATTGTCACGGCCATGCTTCCAAATGGGATGCTGAGGCGGATGGTGCAATGTTAAAAGTTTTCCGTTTCTCTTTGATGGATAGTGCTAAGGATTGGTTGTACTATTTGCCTCCCTAAGTGTCACGACATGGAATGGGTCAAGAAACTCTTTTTAGAGAGATATTTTCCTGCATCAAAGGCTACACAAATTCGAAAGGAGATTTGTGGGATGAAGCAAAATATGGGAGAATCCTTATATGAATGTTGGGAACGATACAAGAGATTGGTGGCAAGATGCCCTCACCACCAATTCAGTGACGCTATGATAGGTGTAGAATACACCTAATTTACTATCTAGTAGTTTATGCTTTCTTTGCTATTTTTCGTGTAAATTATGTATTTTACGTGTGTTTTTGAGTTATTAGGTACTCGGGAGTCATACGGAGGAAAAGAAGAAGAAATTACTCTATTTGAGCAAAAAGGGCAAGATTGTCATTTTATGGGCGAGCACTATCCGGAGCCAATCAAGGGTTAAGGGGTAACCTACAGAAGTGCTAAAGGCACCAGGGCAGAAACTCAGGGCAACCAGTAGAGGTGGTACCTATCCCTGGGGCGTAACAATCCAACCTCGAACTACTCTACCCTAAATCGACATATTCATCTCTCTCATTCAGTTTCATTACATTTCCCTGAAAATGAGAAGAAGAACAACAGCTGTTGTTAATGATTGACGCTGCTGAGAAGAAATTGGTTGCCGCCGTTAATGGAGGAGAGAAAATAGGTGTCGCTGCTGATAAGTGAATCACAGAGAAGAAATTAGGGTTCCGAGTTGAAGACGAAATCAAGAGATGGGTTCTGGCGCTGTCAAGTTAAAATGGGTTCGATCCAAGGTCGGGTCTAGAGATGAAATCAAGGTTTAGCAAGATCAAAGGTGGGTCGGTGACGATCGATGATTCGTGAGAAGCAGAGATGAAATCGAGATCGAAAGAAGAAATGAGGGTATTGGCGATGAAGGTGGTTCCGTTGAACCTGAGATGCTGTCATCGATTCAGTGGGAAAGAGGAGATTAAATGGGTTTGTGTTGTTGTAAGCTCCGGGTTTGATTGGAATTAATGGAGTTGATTTATCGATTCAATGAAGCTACAAATGATTGGAGCCGGATTTGGGGTTTGAAGAACTCGGGGATCGAGCTCGGTTTGAGTCCGTTATTCAATACATGGGGGATCGAAATTGTTAATCGAGCTAGGGTTAGATTCACGAGGAATAAGGAGCAGCTTTGGAGATGATGTAGTCATGGGTATGTGGGTTTAGTTTTGAGTCGATATGATGGATATTGCAACCAGGATTGAGATGAAGAATTCTCGTAAGAGCAAGGTGGTGCGGTGACAAGGTGCTTATGGAGATGGTATGAAGACAGGTTGTCTTACACCGATGATGGAAATGAATGTTGCAGTCTGTGTGGTCTGGGCAAATTGCGTGGATGCTAATGGCGCTAGAGTTGCAAAGTGTCGTGGGCACAAGTCGGGATGGTTGCAATGTAACCGAGAATCACCGAGTTGTGAGTCATCGTCAGAGTGGATATGTTGGTGCAAAGGAACCGAAGTGGTCTTGTTGGTGGTTCTGGAATCGGGTCAGGCAAAGAGAGCTTGGTAGCCGAGGTTATGCTCATGGAGGCAAATGGAGTGGTACCGTGGTTAATGGTGAGTATGAGGAGCAAGACAGGAGAGCAGATGTGGAAAGGCTCGAGATGTATCTCGCCTGTGGCCGAGTGGTGCTAGCTGTTGCAGTGCATTGAACTGGTGCCGAGGGTGTACAAGGAGAAAATTCGTGGGTTATGCTTGATTGAGCTCAGGTGGCAAAGATTGGAATCCACCTCATGGCCGGGACTTGCAGCTTGCAGGGTTCTCGAATCGAATTGGTGGAATGCATTGCGGTTAAGAATGAGCCGGTAGGAGCTGTTGAGTTGCAGGTTTTGATGGTCTGAGCTTAAGACAGAGTGGACTGGCAGGGAGGTATTGCAGGTGTTAATGGCACAGCAAAGTGATTGACTATTGTGTTGTTGTTAAGCTCAAGATGAGCCGATGCTTGAACTAGGCAAATGGTGGAACGAGATTGTGAAATGACAAGTGAAGTGCGGTGACAGCTGCCATGGCGCAGGATATGGGATGAAGAAGGCAGAGCCATCATGGTCGGGCAATGCGCTTATGATGCACAAGGATGGTGCTTCACGTTGTTTGGCATGTGTAATGGCTTGGCCTAGCCTCGGCTAAGTTAAATCACCAAGGCAGTAACCCGATTCCATCCGACGAAAGGTCGATCGACCATGACTCACCCCGACTCAACGACCGACTCCTGCTTGACCCAGCTTGACCGCCGACTAAACAGCTGGATCGACGGCTGACCCTTTTGACCGTTAGTCCTAACGGCGGATCGACTAATATTCCGTCGAATATTCCACTCGACGGAGAAAATTTCAGCGGCCGGCGGCGACAATTCCGGCCTAAATTCCGCCACAATCCCAATTTTCCACGAGCAAAAATTCCGTGAATTTTCTATGGACTTCTCTCATGAGTGTGAAGACTTGGGCTTGGAATTGGATGGAGAATTGGACTCAAATTTGGAAAGAGAAGGTGGAAGAGTTGAGAAAAGCTTGGAATTGGAAATTGAATTGCAAAAGGAAAAGGGTTCTACTCCTTAGAAGATTTGGAGAATATTGAAGCCTATAAATAGATAAGTTTTCTACAACTTCTATACACATCTTTCTCTACACCTCTCTACACATCTCTACACACAATTCTTTTCTTTTCTTATTCTTTGTGTGAACTCTTTAACATGAGTAGCTAATTTTATTGATTGAGGATGAATTCCTAGTTCTTAATATGATTTGAGTTTTTGTTTTTAATTCTATCTTGAAGTTTTTTTACATGATTATCGTTTGTTTTTACTAATAGGAATGATCTTAATGACATTCATGATTGATTGATAGATTGTTTAGAATGCATGCTAAATTGATTTGTTAGTTTAATCTAATGCTAGTGAAAGTTAGGAGATAAGTAATCGTTTCTTGACTCTTTACATAAGTAGCAAACACGAGACCTCATGAGGGATTCCGTGGAGCAATTGTGTGTAGAAACAACGCTTAGAAAGTGAACCAAGCGAACCGAGTTTAACTACTAGTACTAAACCTAAATTCATAAATCTTAATGCATTCAGGGAATTACATCTTGTAAGTTTAACCTCGTGGTGGTTCTTTTGAATAGAATCGATAACTAAGCGGATTGCATACTCGGTGAAATTAGGATTTTGGGGCCAGCTAAGCGGACCCGCTATCCTACTTTGGTGATAATTTGTGACTAATAACAAGTAGAAAAGGACATAACTTTAATCATTGTTTCGAACGGAAGAAGGATTCCTTGATCTCGCTCTCTTATTGCTTTCAACTTTATCTTTTAATTGCTTTGTTTATTTTCTTTTGCTTTTACACCCCCTTTCGTGACAAGTTTTACAACTAGAATCTCGTGCTCCTCGTGGGATCGACCTTGACTACCCTATATTACTTGTTAATTAGGTGGTAAAGTATTAATTAATTTGTTGTGGTTACGACACGCATCAAATTTGGTATGCCATGCCGGGAGGCAGCTGTATTGTCAATTGTTTTTGGTTTCTTATTTTTTTTTTTAGTTTTTGTTTTATTTATTTTTTTTTTCTTATTTTCTGGGTTTTAACTTTGGTTTGAGAATTATTTCAGGTGCTTATTTCAATGGAAGGAGCATATTGGAGCAATCAATACGGGTTTCAACCTCAACAATACGAAAACTACCAATTCCATGGGTATAATCAAAACCAATTCATTGGTTATGACCAATATTCCACGGAACCTTATGGTTTTCCTCAACAACCTTATGGCGGGTATGTGTGTGAACAACCACAAGGATGGGAGGATTCTTATGCTCGTGAACAAAAAGTCTCTAATTTTATAGATAAAGTTTCCAACTTTTTACAAGAGGAATTTAAAAAAGCTAAAGAGACTACAAACGAGCAACTCCAAGAACTTCGTGAAGGTATGACTATCTTGCGAAGAGGCATTGATCAATACAAGGAAGATATGGATAATTCTAATGTGCATATGGTTTGTGATGAATATTTGATTGATGCTAATGTTGAAAAAGGCGAATCCTTGGGCACTTTCGTTGATAATTGTGTAGTTAACTCAACTCTTGATCGTAATAATGATCATTCACCTATTCAAAAGGATGAGTTTGAGATTAGCAACACTAAATTCAGCGAGGAACAATCTTATGTTGACTATGATAGTGACGGTGATTATGATACATTGCTTGAAACAACTCATGGTGACATCTCCGAGGAGTCTTTTTGGGATCAAGATGAAGACGAAGAGGAATATGACGACACTTGTGTAGATTACTCAAGCATTGATCTTAATAATGATCAAGAGCCTATTCAAAGGGTGGAGCTTGAGGATGATGCATTTTCGAGTGTTCTAAAAAAGTTTCTTATAATAAAATTTGGATCCGCAAAAGAGTGTGTGCCTTACAACAATGAGGAGTATGTTGAGAATGAGACCGGTATGACCAATATTGTGGAAGACCCAATTGAGCTTGCAAATGATTGTAATGATAATGTTGATGCCGAGACTTTGGTTAAGGTAGAAAACGACGAAGAATGGTTGCAAGGTTTAATAGAGGACCACGATATACAAGAGGTAAGTGATTCACTTGAATTTTTTAAGGATGAAGAGGATTCTATAATACAAGAGATTGTGCAAGGTTTGTCTAACCCTTTGCCTATTGATTCTTCTCCTTTACCTCTTATTGGTTTGAATGTATGTGCTTCAAAGTATTTTTGGATGATTTTGTTTCTAAATATCCACCATTGGAAACACTTGATGCTAACACTATGCAGGTTTGCCAAGAGGAATACATGGAAGTTCCCGAATTCTATGTTCTTTATACACTTCCAAGTGTGGACGAGAATAAGTGTGGGGGAAATTTCTATCGAGCGATAATTTCACTATTGTTTTCTTGTGCTAATATTTGTATGGAGTTATTGTTTGCAAAAAGTATTATGGGTGGATCCTCAAATTTTCCGATTGTTAGTTTATGGGGAATGAATCTTACAAGAGCCAAGTCGGGCCGTCGACTTTAAAACAAGCGCTTAATGGGAGGCAACCCATAGGTTTTGTATTTCTTATCTTTTTGCTTTTTGTTATTTCTTTTTCTTGTTTCTTATCATGTTAAAATTTCCCACCTTGACTTTACTTAGAGGATTCAATTACATTGAGGACAAGTAAGGTTTAAGTGTGGGGAGTGGTTAAGCATGTTTTTAAAAAAAAAATTACAAAAAAATTAAAAAAATTTAAAAAAAAAAAAAAAAAAAAAAAAAAAAGTTTTACTTAAAAACTTCAACTTTTAAAGATTTTAGAGTCACTAGCATATTTCTAGGTATGTTTACATAGAGATTTTGACCGACATAATTGAACTTGGAAATGTTAGAGAACTACATTCGGATTTCTTGTTTGTTTGAGTGTTAAATAATGGATTTAATCATGCGGTGATGCGAATTTGGTCTGGTGGAGAAATGCGTTATTAGAGTTGCCGATCAATCATTAGTGGAGACTACCCGTATTCATATCATGTGAGTCACCGACTGTAAATTTTCCATCTACTAAAGAGCTTCTTTTGAGTGTGTGTCACCGTAAGTAAATTCCTGGTAGAATGGGTGAGCTACCCAACTTCCCACCAATAGAAGCACTACTCTTTGATCTCTTGAGTGCTAATTTTGTCAATCATGAGGGTGACGTCCATGGATGAAAGCTTCCTTCTGTAGTTCGATTTGCAGTTAGCACCATTCTCTCTCTCGACAACAACGGATCCATAGAAACACTCTCATCATCAACAAGGAGCGACATCAAAATCTACAAGGAAAGTTGGAAAAGTTTAAGGTTTATAAGCAACGGAACAAGAAAAAGAGCAAATTTCAAATTTAAGTAAAAGCAACATACAAAAGAGCGGATTTTTACATATATGTTGAAGACTTACAATACAATGAGGTAATTTTATATCCAAGTATGAAGACTTATTCATGAAAGCAAAGAAAATTAAAAGGTGAGAATTGTTGAAGTTTATGATTTTGAGACGATACAAGTTGTGAAGAATCAAGCGGTAAATACTTCTTCCACGGCCATGATTTATTTTGTATTTAATTTCTCTTAAAAAAAAAAAAAAAAAAAAAAAAAAAAAAAAAAAAAAAAAAAAAAAAGAGAGAAAAACAAGAGAAATATTTGTTCTTATTTTTGTTAATGAGCCGTGGGGAAGGAAAATATATAAGGAAGTTTCAAGCGACAAGGATTTCAAGGTAAAGAGTTATAAAATGTCAAGGATTTATGAAATTCGAGGGTTTATCATCAATAGTTGAAACCGAAGACGAAGACCAAGAAGTTAAAGACGAGGAGCTAAGACGTTTCTATTGGATGCCGTGAGAGTGGTGTTATCATAATTGGCGATCGGATGTGAAGGTGAGTAAGTAATCTCATCCTCGATAAAAATGGTTGATTTCCTTTCAGAGAGATCGTCAAAAAAATGGTTTTTCAAAATATTAAAAGATGTGGGTTTTTCAAAAATTTCGGAAGTTATCCTTCCCACCTTCAACGTGTTGCAGAATTTCTCTTCATTCCTACCGCACACATGTGAGAACCATAAAAAGCCGTCTTTTGAGTGCAATTATCATAAAATCCTTTTCAAAGTGAGGCGTGTTTCGAGGTAAAATGCTTATTGATCGTTTCTCAAACACGCGTTCTCTCATTATGG